>JABFOV010004060.1:0-14735 GCA_022817685.1 Aradophagus sp. ZL-2020 | reverse complement strand
CGCCAGTATCGAGCCTCCATAGCTCAGGGGTTAGAGCACTGGTCTTGTAAACCAGGGGTCGAGAGTTCAAATCTCTCTGGGGGCAACTTTTTGCTCGGCTTCCATTTTTCTTATTTTGACTTTACATTTCGATTCATTTGCTATGCAAACATTTTATTTTACACATTTGTGTAAAAAATTTTTAAATAAAGCAGATGCAAACTGCACGTTCAGAGCAACATGTTAACTGATGTCAGTTTGCGAATGTTAAATCGGCATTAGGAAATTTTCCAATTTCTCAAGATTCAACAAAAATTGCAGTTACACGAGTGCTTTAAAATTGCTCTAAACAGTTCTGTTACCGTAAATAAAATTGTTTCAGAAGAAACCATGTAATAAATTAATAGAAATCATCGTCTTTGAGCAAAATTCGTAGAAAATTAAGTCAGTTTACGCAACCTTTTCCTAAGATTAAACGAAATTTTCAGTTCGGGTAACAAATTCAGCTTTACATACAAACTAATGTTATATCAAAATAATCTTTTCTCTCCGTGTAGTTTATGTAATTTTTTTTTTTTTTTTTTTTTTTTTTCAATTCTGGCCTATTTAATAGATGTTGCATAAGAAGTGTTGCTGTGCCTGCTGGCGAATTATGTTGACATTCAATTAATTAATTAATATTCAACATTGCGTATATTTGTTTAATTAATTATGTATCAAACAATTGGCTAATTATATTATGTGTATGAAATTAAAGTCTATCGTAAAAACTGGACTATTAACTTGATAATGTCGATAATTACATACTAAATTGCATATGTCATTCAATAAAATTTAATTTTATCGACTGTAATATATGTAAGATACAATTTTCATATTCACCTCTTTTTAAATTAATGTTTTTATATTATCCGTTATAATTAGAAGAAGGTGACAAGCTCTTAGCATTTAATTTAAAAAAAAAAAAAAAAAAAAAAACTATTTAATCCAATGTTGAAATCATTCAAATAGTTTATATTGTAAACTCATTTCGAAATTAGATTTAAAGATGTAATACAGCTTCAAGCATTCAATAATAGGTTTCAAATATAAAATAATTGCAACTGATTACAAATGCTCATCAAGCGATAATGAATAATAAAAATTTATAACGACTTTTGTAATAAAAAATAGAGGTTTATTGCACACAGAAAAAATTTTGAGGATATTACTATGTTTTATTTTAAACTTGCAGTACATTTTTGTGGTATAACAAATTTATTATGTTTCATCGTAAAATTAAATAGCAAAATTCAAGAGATAATTTAAATTCGCACCAAAATTGTTCTTTCTATTAGTAACTTTACGATGTAACATAGTAAATTTTGTTATCATAAAAGTATACTAAAAGTTTGAAATGAAACATAGCAATTTCCTCAATTCTTTTCTCTCCTAGTAATAAATTTAATTAATTAATTACTGTTGTGCTTCAAAAGGTTTCCACGTGCTCAAACGGACATGAAATATCCATATTACGAGGCAATGGGATCGAAGTTGATTTTAACAACTTTAGACGATAAACAAAGTTTCAATTAAATCTGCTGGTTAGTGGTTACCTCCGACTCCCATCACTATTGGTCCGGCGTAACTCAAGTTATTGAGATGGAATCCACGTGACTCGTTTTTCACCTGCACCGTCATGTTACCTCGAATTTCTTGCGCCACTGAGAGTTGGTCAGCATAGTAGCCTAGTGTTAAAAAAGACATATTAAATTCTTTTATATCATTTCTTTTCCTTTTAATAGTAATATTCTCTATTTATTTATTAAACATGAGCCAATTAATTGAAATCAATTATTACACAAATTAAACATTAAATATAAATGGAAAAAAGTATAATACATAATAATAATAATAATAATAATAATAATAATAATAATAAAATGTTTAACGAATAATTGATTGCACTAATTAACTTTCGCGTGTTAGGGGTTAAAAGTCTAAATTGTGGTAGAATTTGCTCAGAGTGATTGAAGTACGTGCAGAATTCTTGTCGCTGGGACGTGAATTTCATTCATGCCACGTGAAATGGTTAAGCCAAGTGACGAAAGTGAATTGTGCGTCGCAGCGACGAACTGCTGATTAAACTAAACAATTTCGTTACTTATCTGCCATCACATTAACACAATTTAATCGACGTTTTCTAAATTTTGGTTAATGTAGAATGAAAATAATTGCAATTGAATCTATAAGAAAAGGTACACTTAAATTAATTACACAAATTAACGATATTTCCCATAATTAAAATTATTTCGATATTAATTTAAAATAACATCATGAGATTATAAAGTTTTGAATTTCATTTTTGTCTAAAGCACACTGAGAAAAAGTTTCAATGCAAATTGCTCTGCTTTTCACAGGAATCTGATAATATATGAAAGGAAAGTTTGTGTCATCAACATTTTTGTTAACAAAGTTTCTTGTGGCTTACTTTAATTTTTGATGATAAATAGAATTTTTACTATGTTTAATTAGTGAGAAAAATTGGCGATTTCAAATGATGATCAGTATTTGTGATCGCCAATTTTCCATGGTGCTTTTTGTACATGATACTTTCCTTAAAAGGCACAGTAAAAATAAGTTATTTTCAATTGTTTTTATATAAAAAAAAAAAAAAAAAATGGAATTTCTCCATTCATAAATTGGAAAATAGAGAAAAAAAGTGAGTAATTTTATACGAAAAATAAATTGATTTTGCGGGCACTGTTAACAGATACTTTCGATACATCGTTAGCATCGATTTTCATTATCATTTTGTTTCATTTTCTTCGACGTTATAATTATTGTAAAACTATTTAATTATGAATTATTCGTATCGAGGTCTTCGCATTCATTGAACATCTCGTCACAGTTTTGTTGAGCGTTAAATTCATTATTGATCGCGTTGCAATTTACTTTTGTTATTACATATTGTGCAAAAGTTATTCCGACCAGTCCACCGTAAATAGCGGTCGAACGGGAGGAAAGGCGGCGGGGCTGTAGGTCGAAGGAACACAAATTGAATTATTTGGCCCTGATAAGTGGTTGTAAAGAAAAAGGGATTCATTTTTCGTTCGCTCATTCATCGGAAAGTTCATTTATCTCGCAAAGGAGTTCCTGTTGCAAAGCCAAGCTTTTGACTCTGATACGGAGCTAATTTTTTGGTGTCACTTTTCAACCGGGCAGTTTACTTTTTTCAATTGCTTTCAGAAGTGATTTCACCTTTTTCCTTTGTAACAAAGCATTGAAGCTATGTTGAAAAAAATTGCGACCCAGTGATAGATTCACCTACTTTAAAAAATTCGGGCTTCTGCAGTTGCAGTCTGGTTATGATAGAAAAAAATGGTATATACATTGCATAACAAGTGTTTCGAATTAAAATACTAAATAAAAGAAAAAAATGTTTTACATTTTGACTCGAAATTTATAAATTTATGAATTTTGTACTTTAACACTTTGGCTCAAAATATAAAGTTAAAAATAAAAAGTAGAATTTTTGCCAGTTTGGAATCAGCGCGTCTTAATTAAGACACCAAGATCGTAGCCTCTGTAATTATAAAACTTGTTTCTCTTAGTGCTATAATAGGAAAAAATAAAATTCAGGAAACGCGAAATCGTCCTTTGGTTTTCATGGTAATTACCTATAGTAGCCATGCAAGCTCCTAAAAGCATTAGTAGAAGCCCTATGCCGAGAGCCTTGCAGGCGTGCCACAAGCAGCGTGTAGTCACTTTGCCTCTCACCACCTGTTCGATGTAATTAATTAATTATCTTTTGTTAATATTTCATTGCAGCAATCAATCGTGTTTCAAACGAAAAATTTCCAAGTAAGAGACAGGAAATAAAAAAATAGAAGAAAGAGAAGTATGGACGTAAACGAGAAAAAAAATTATCAACATTTTTCGTAACTGTAATTCTAAACTAAAGCAATCAACAACTTGTCTTTAAAAGGAACTTGTTCAACGTTGCACACTTTACGGATACATTTATATCGCGAGTAAGTGAATTAAGGCGATTCCCTCGAAACTCGACGAATCGAGCTGAAGAAATTTCGAAGCTTGTTTGGAAAATTGTCACTTAAATAAGATTAATCTTATTATTAAATTTGCATAGATGTTTCATGTACTAAGAAAAGAAGTGAATTTGTCATTGTTAGAATGGCAAGCGTCGTGTTAAACTTTATCATGAGAAAAGTCATAGTCGATTTTCAACGCAGTACACACAATAAAATTTCGTTAAAGAAAAAATTTAATTTAATTTTATTTATTAAAACTAATTTCTTTTTTAAACAAGATTTTTTTATTGAAAACCTTTTTTTTCAAAATGATTTTGCCGCGCTTTTTCAGACTATCGTAAATTAAATAACACATTTTGTGTTAACGTTATAACAACATTGATAATGATACAACTATAAGCATTCAATTTATTATCTAACATTATTAAATGTTAATTAAATGTCAGTTCTATTCTTATTTGATGTTATATCACCGTTGTCTTGACTTAATTATAAAATTCAGTTGAAATTAGATTATAACGTCCGACTAACGTTACATTTCAGACACAATTGATATTGAATGAACACTTCATTTTTCACTTAATCTTTTAATTTTTTTATTTTCAAATTATTATTAGTGCACGTGAAAATGGAGTCATAATACCTTTTAATATTATTATTAAAAAACATGTCAAAGTTCATTGATAATTATAGCTGTAAGAAATAAGCTGTTTTTGTAACTAAATTTTATAATAATGTTTTTAAGTGGAGACAATAGAATGCTCGGTTTTACTGAATGAATCGTTAAATTCTATTACATTTCTGTACAAAACAACTGTTAATTGCAGTTTTGATTGTTCTTTTGTTTAAATAAAACTTTAGCTATAGCGTTTTGTATTCGTGAAAAGTAATTTTGAATGTTTAATAATAGTAAAAGGACAGAAAAAAGATCAACGTGAAAATATCGAATTATCAATTTCTAGAATTATAGTTAGAAATACAAATTTCATTTTTGTTCAAATAATGACGTACTCGCGAAGCATGTTAAGTGGAAATACTCCAATTTCCTTTACGCCGCCATTCAAGTAATATAATTGTGTTAAATTTTATTAAATTTCAGTACAAAAGTCATTGTGACATTATTCAGAAACGATAAAAGAAAGGAGTCCAAGCGTGCATTAAGACAATGTAATTATTTCATTGCGGAAGTATACATCACAAAAAAATTGTAATTAAAATTAAAGTGCACTTTGTCTATTTTACTGTTACTGAAGAAGGGGACAGAAATTAAAGCACGCAAAAGAAATTACTGAAAGAAAAACCGCGAACTTATTCGTATACGGAAATAATTGTTGCGAGAGAGAAGAAAACAGAAAGAATGAAAAGGAGGACAAATAACTACAATTTGAAATGTGAGAAGTCGTTTGCACTCCTAAAAATATCCTTTCGGTACGAAATTTTTCATCCCGATTGAAAAGGATTTTCGTTTTAATATTCACCCAAAAGGAATCTTTTTCATTCAACAGGATCCTTTACTTCCAAAAAGAGTTACACAGTCGATTAGAATATCACCATTTTAAAAGAAAAGTTATTATTTATCTTTCCACATTAATACAAAAGGATTCATGTTGTTGAAAAAGAATTGCATAAAAAAAGGTATTTCTTTTTTAACGAAAAGTGTATTTTTGTTAGTGTGGCGAATTAATATTTTCGAGATAACGAATTTATTAATTATGTTAATTAGTGCTGGTTTGATTTTTTATACAGAAAAACAGAAAAAGAGTAGGATAAAAATGAAAAAAAAAAAAAAAAATTAAAGAATTGAATGACGTTGCGAAAATATCAACTTATTCTACTTTATATTATAAGCAAAATTGTAATGGCATCTCTTAAAATCTCACTATATGTTTACCCGCTCGTTTCGAAGGCTAAATGTAGGCAGTGTGAAACAAACGCAAGCGCTAGATTATCTGAAAGATCTCTTCTTTTTAACTAGAAAGAGCGAGTACTTTTTCAAAGTTAAATCTCTTCGTTCACTGAACGATCCCTTTTGTTCTCTATTTTTATATACTTTACACTTAACACATTTATCATTATAAAGCAGCGTGAGAAAACACATTTTAATTCAGCTCAGGTGGCAAACAATTTTTTTCTCGCAATTTGGCAAATTTATTTTTACTTTTTATCTTAATTTAAAAATTTGAAAATCAGTAATTAAGCCATTATTATTTGAGGGTCAAAATACATGACTATAAAAAGCAAAGAATAAAGGATATAAAATATAGATGACTTAGAAAATTGCATTCTAATTTCATAACGTAAAAGTGTCACGTACAAACGTCTTCTCAACCTTAACATAAGAGGTGCTTTAAAGATCGAAGCAAAAAGTCGAGAAAACGGAAGCGTAAGCAAGAAACGAATAACCATTGGTTTTATAAATTTGGGATATTTGTTTGGCCATGCTTGTCCGTCCCTGCACTCCAAATACAAATGTCTCATTTTTGGTGATTCATTTTTGGTGATTGAGTGGCCAAGGTCATCTCAGCTGTGACGCAATGAGACACTTTTGGTGTCTCAAGCATGAAAAATGTCTCAAAATGAGACACTTGAGCTTGTAGTGTATCGCGAAACGTTTCGCGCGACATCACTTGTTAAAAATAATGTATAATAAATCGAGGAAAAGAAGTGGCTACCTGGACGTTCCAATGCGCTCCAGGGACGCAGGCTCTTCTCTGCGTCCCCTGCCATTGCAAACTTCCCTGGGGCATCCTGCGCTCCTGAAAGTAAAACACATTAATACAAACAAAGTCAATAGCATCCCGTGAATTCGTTCCGAGCTCACGCAAACTTTCGTTTCCCTTTGTAAATATTACTCACGTTGAAGAGGATATTCTTTCTACACTTTTAATGACGAATTTACATTTTTGAAAATGAGACTTCTACATTATCATACTACGTTGATTTTCACTTCAACAAATTAACAGTGAATTTTCTCACTTTTTTTCTGATAAAACTCAATCGATTTGCGGAGTTATTTTTTGATGATTAAAAAACAAAGCATTAATGTTTGATTAAAAATTAATTCCTTTGAATCGAAGACGTTAGTTTCAACGTTTGTTTTTTAATGACAATTATAAGTGTTGTGGTACGAGATGTTTATTTTTTCCGACCTCAATAAAGGATCGAGGAATTGATGTGATTTGAGAACGTTGAAAGTGATATACCGAGTATTATCGGTCTCCGATTTCCATTCGAATTGACTATATAGTTTTGCTTTTCTTTTTCTAGTCCAAGTTTACGTTCACGTTTTATGGCAAAATCAATTGCCAAGGCTCCGCGAATCTGTCCGATCTCGTTTTTTCGAGGTCGCTTTTCTTTTCATTTCCCTTAAGGGCTTCGTTCATGTCAAAAGTGAGATCTCGCAATTGTTTAAGCATCATAATCTGATCATTTATTGACGAGCATTGCGACTTTCGTTATTTCGTAGGGCCTATATTTAGTTTCGATAATGGCTTCCAAGATTAATGAATGCGATTGACTAAGAGCACTCGAGCCACCGCGACTTCGCAGTTGCAAAGAAAATGAATACAATATAGAACAATGTACTTCGAGAGCAGAGATTTAGTAGGTTCAATAGTTTAAGACGAAGATTTAGATCTTCTGAAACGAAAGGCGATATTTTTGCGTGTTTGAAATCTCTACACATGACTATAATTATTCCTTAAAAGGACCGTCGTAATTAAAGACCTTGAGCAAAATAATCATTTTTACACTCGTTTGGAAAATTGTTACTTTGCGCATTCCTTACAGATTCGTGCGATGGGAGATAAAAAAACGTAATTTTGTACGATTTTCACAAATCCTTTTGATGTGGAGATGAAATTTGTGACTTATTTCCAAAGCGAGTATGTAAACTCGCGGAAGTGAATCATGCACCGGGATCGCCACTTTCCTTCCCATTTCACGAAAACAGATAATTTTCGCGGCACCGAATCGCTAGCTATGTTCATCGATCAAAATTCAAATCGTTGCCAAGATAGCACCTGAAAGGATTGCATCTATTACAAAACTTCTTACACGAATAAAAATTTACCATAACAATTGTAAGTTAAACTGTACAGAATAATCTCGAACCAAGCAAATATATGATTGAACTCTGTAGTATTGGTTTACAATTTATACTGCGAATTACGACTATATATTACGTTAATACATTTTTGACATTCTGTAAAATCCATTTCTGACACTTTGTGAAATTGTAAGCTTTAAAAGTGATTTGACAAATTAAAAATATTTAGCAATTACAAGCAAATACTTTAGTTCCTAAACAAATCATAAGCATAGTCTGTTGTTTTGCTGCCAATATTCGCCTCAAAACAGAGAAAAATGTTTTTATCGAAATGTCCCTATATTTTTCCTATATATTAGAAGTCGTTAAAACAATACCTTTTTAGGAATCTTTTGTAAATAATGTATAAAATATAATGTATAAAAAAATGTTTACTTTCCTGCACGTAATGTTTAATTTTCAACAGTAAAACTCGTATATGTAAATGTTGTAGCAAACAACATGGATTGCAATATTTCATTTTTATCAGTATGCAACTTCATGCCTTCTACAGGAACACAAAAAATTCGGCCATTAGAAAGAGTCGGTAACGATTCAAATTGAATAAATGTCGCGCCTTCGTTTATATAATTTGGCCCAGATTCCCGAGCTTTAATTGAAAATGGGTTTGTAGAATATCGCGTTTAGTCATCACGTGTAATCAAGTTACAATATACAATCCTGGCGCATTATCGTTCGTTAGCCGTATTTCATTTGTTGTCAATTTTATGCATTGTTGTCGCACTCGCAGATCAACTTCGTTTCAAATCAGGACAACATATTCATCATATATATATTTTTTTCAATTATTTCGAGTATTTTGAATCGCCCGAAAATAATGTTTGAATAGATGAACATGATAAGCGAAAATAAACGATTGCGAAATGGAAGAAAGTTAACAATTTTCGTTCGGGTCACGGTAAAGTTAAATTTCGTTGCGAAGCTCGCGAAGCCTCGGTTGTCTGAAAATACGTGCAAGGATTATTTATGAAGATAAACTAGGGAGACGGGGTTAAAAAGATTGTTCAAAATGAATGGCCCGAATTAAGTTCGTCCCGTTATAAGTCGCACTTGAATCTTAACTTTTTGCATTAGCCGAAAAAACTCACGTAAAATAATCTTTTCGGACTTTCCCGGATTTCGGTTGAGTGAAAATCGTAAAGGTACATTGGATTGAGGCAAAGTATCAACGACTGGCGAAATTCTAAATTTTATAGCCTACTTCAAAATATTTTCTTGCAATTATTTAGAAAAGTAACCAAAATGTTGGAGATTAAATTCTTATACATTTTTCGAACAATTTCTGAGACGTTCCAATGATCGTGAAGAAGAAAAAAGAGCAAAAATATTCTCATTAATCTCCAAAGTTGAACGCATGCATTTTTGACGAACTACTACAATATATAAGGGAGATTAATTTTTCTTCGGGTTTTCATCACTTTTATAAATACGTGTGAAATTGTATCTCTTCGATTTATGGGTATAAAGTAAAGCTAATATTTCATCTTGGAAATATTAGAAGTTTCACGATACGTAAAATCTGTTCCGCGTTACAAAGTAACCAAAGTATTTCAGAAAATTTGTATACGAATTAATATGCGAATTTTCCGCGCTATAATTTTTGAGAGTAGAGGTGATGTTTCACCTCAGGAAAGTCTAAAGGACAATTTCGAAGGACCTTTCGAAAGATGAAATTAATATCATTAAAATTTAGCCACGCGTTTCGTTTGAAATTTATTTCCCGACTCTTGCGGAGAGAGCGTAATGAAAAATTGCGCGTTCCTTGAATTTCTTGTCATCCTTATTCTGCGACGAAAGTGTCTGCTGTATTTTTGCGAACTTCTTGCATTATGCAAATGCTAGTGGCATGTAATGCGATGTGCTCAAGATAATTGCTCCACGACGACGAAGACAAATGGCTCTTAATTCGGCGCGTCCATTTACAACGTTTAATCTGTCTTTCGTTCTTTTCATTTATATCTTCGTTAATGTGCTTCGTCGTTTCGCGGTTGTTGATTGCGAATTAGGAGCGCTACTTTAAGATTTTCATTCGTTTTGACTGCGAAGGAAACTGAATTTGAAGAATTAATTGACGGACGAGCTGCACACATTTTATTAATTTATCTATCCAACTCATCTATCCAAAATGAAAGTTGATAATGATGGATGATTAAAATAACAACTTGAAAATTAAAGAATAAAAATGATTAATTTTTGTAAGATCGTCAAGTTTCTTTTTTGGGATTAATTCAAATGACTTTTAAAATAAAATACTTGACATTTCTTTATCCCTAGCTAAAATCCATTGGAAAAAGGACAGTACCATTATCAATGAAATAGCAACGAAACTCTAAGAGTCATCGATACTCTAAGAGTATCGATAATATGTTTAATACGGTGTAATAATTCAAACAATTAATCCATTAATTATGTCGGATCCAAAATAATTGATGACCCAATACTTGAAATTATTATCTAAGATGCTTCATTAACAACAACTCATGAATAACAAAAATATGTATTACTAATCATTTATAACTGACAAAATTTTGAAAATCTCAATAATGAGATAAATCAGCAAGAAAACCGCGACAAAAAGTTGACATTAAAAAAGGTTACTTTCAAGAGAAAAAAAAGGCCAACTTTGTTCCCTCCAACCCTTAGACTTATCGACGACGGTTAATTTTATCGCCGGCCAAGTTCTTTAATATAGTTCGAAACCCCAAGCGATTCGGTTGATCGCACTTTGATATTACAAAAATAGTCGGCTAATCAAGCAATAAGAGTAGTTTGACCCGACGTCGACCGAGGGACTCGCCCAGAACTCGATAACGGTGTAAAAAATCAACCGAGAATAACTCAATTTTTCCCATAAAGCGCGAGCGACGCGTTTCACTATCGGCTTCAACGCGCCGTAAAATTGCACTATAATCTGTCATTAATGCGAGCCGGCGCTACGTACTCGGACTAATTAACTCCGGCTTGCAGTTGAGCCGAGCGCTTGCTCGAAACGCCGCTGATTGACAATCGAATTATTTTTGCACGCTGATCAAGGAAACGTTGCGAAACAAAACAATGACGATAATTATGGCGCGAGCTCGCGTCGCCGAGTTTATAACAATTTTCGAAATTTCGCTTCAGTTCAAAGCGAAAATTTGGCGCGATTCCAAATCAAATCGAATTAACGAATAATTATTATTTCTTTTTTGTTTTTTTGTTTTTTTTCATATAACGTAACGATAATAACAGAGGTTTCGTGGATAATATGCGAAATATTTGCTTCGCCAGATACACGCTCGTTAAAACGATCCTTTTTATGTTTGTTTTCATCGTCGAAAAGCGTATGCATAATTGCAGTATACAATCTGCTGCATTATGCGTGTCATACTGATCCTCGTTGCTTGTAAAACATTTCTCCGCTTTTGATGGAAATGCTTAAGACGTGGAATCCGGCGACTCGGGCGATCAGCATTCTTTAGCAAATATAATTATTTTGCTGATAAGTTGACATCTTTTGAACGCACGATTTCTTCGGCTTATAAATTGATGTTGAGGTGTATAAGAATGGATGATATTTGACAGAAACGAGGCAGTAGCTTCGGACCATTAAGCCGCCGGTGCACTCCAAAGTATGGATAATACGGCCACATAAATATGCTTTTTTCAAATGCATTTTCAACCGATATTTTAGAATTACGTAACTGTTTATTATACTCTTTCATACGAATGTTTACGATTTCATACATTTCGTAGCAATAACTTGGTTTATCGTTATGTTTACTTTTAAATTTAGTGAAATTATTTTTTACGAGACTCTTTGCTATGCATAATTTTGTGTTGCATATACACGAATGCATTAAATTAATTATGTAACTCTAAATCAAAAATTCAGTTCAAATGTAATTTTCTATGAAACGCCTATTGGTTATTTATGTCTTGTATTAACATGTTTTTTTTTTTTTTTTTTTTTTTTTACCGTGAATAAAGACTTTGTAAAATAGTCTTCTGAATTTTTCACAATACTGACTTAGATCGTTGAGTAGTTTTATAAATTCCTCTTTTTTTCAATGTGTATACATTCTCTTTTCCAATGTAGCAATTATTTTTTGAATAATTTCTTCATTCATGCATCCATTTATGTGGTTCTCGCGATTATTCTCCATGTGTACTTTGATAATCTCAAAGACTAATTCAACTTCAACATCAAACAAATTATCCGAGTACATTTGCAAATGCTTGCGAAACACACACACTGGAGTGTTGGCTCAAGTACTTTTAAACAAAAGACAGTCAGACACATCGCTCCCCCGGCGAGTGTCTTGATGAAAGTAGCGGAATTCATCCACTTAGGCCAGCAACTCAATTGCATTTCGCTATCAATTCGCTGCTCGTTGCGAGCGAAAAGTTCGCACTGCATTCACATCAGAGTAATCTCGCAATTTTCTTCGTAATCGTCGTGTTCGCCGTTCCGAGCAGTCGTCACACTTGCTCCGAGTACTTTCCAATCGTTGACGTTTTGTCAATAGCGTAGAAACACGTTTGCGTGTTTCGATCCATTTTCTTCTCGCACTTTAGAATCAAAGTCATTCTTCGGCGGATAAGTCGATCCATAAAATGCTTTCATGTTCAATTTCCTCTCAGATATCTTTGTTCGTGAGTTTTTAGAGTTATTTTAAGAAGACGAGGAAAACATTAAAACGGATATTTTCCTAGAGACGCTTTGTGTTGCTTTTGTATGGAGATTCTGAATTAATTATCGGATATAATAAATTTTATCTTGAAAAGAATAAAAGCTGTAACAGTTTTAAAAATTATGAACTATATTTATAACAGGATGAGATTTTTGCTTTGTTTGGAGACGCGTCAAAAGAAATACAGTATGGCACGGGAAAGTTAAAACCTTTCACATGATATTGATAATTGTTTTCATTTAATATGAAATTAATCATTGTTGATGCAAAAAAGTTCATTGTATATTTTTCAAAGTGGACAACTCTAGTACTTCTTTGATCGATTGAAAATGTATAAATATGTTAGACAAAAATGTAAAGCACGTAATGAAAAAGAAATGAAGGACTTGATAGATTTATCCTTGTATTAAATTATCCGATATTATATAAAATATATAGTAAATTGAATTTAAAGTATATAAAATTCGTTGTAACATTTTCCCAGATTACACCCTCTAGTATTTCTGTGTCCCTAGGGACGGAAGTTACACTTTTCGACATACTTCTCTAAGTTGTCTAAAATACCATACGGAAACATACTAATGGAACAAGTGAAAATGTTTAATTTTTTACCATTCCATATTGAAATCAATGTTATATATTTCTTAAAAAATAGAAATATTATATTCAAATTTGATGACAGAAATGATAATATTTGAATCATTATTGCGGTATTACACCATAAAATAATGATTACAAGGTGTTATTCTTAGTAAACATTAATAAATTAATATTTGTGTACAAGTCAATGAAACGTACTGGAAATTCACGATTTTTTAATTATTAATGTGATTGATTTGAATATACATCCTTTTGAGTGAATTTTTTTGAGATTGCTCATTTTGTGTGTAGATGAAAGGAGTTAACTATGAAGAATTATGAGATAATATGGCAGTAGATTTACCTAACCAGACAGGACATTATTAATCTGGCAAAGATTGTAGCAAAATTTTATTATGACAATGGTCAATTAAATAGTGCTACAATCGAATATACTGTTTCCAATATGAAATCGTTTGATGTACTATTTCAATATGTTTAGGCAATTTTCGCACAAAGCCATCCATCTGGTTTTCAATCAACGACTTATCAATTATGATTCTAAATCATTACTATTCAAAGCAATTTGTAAGGAGATTACCAAATCAACAGATGTTATGTTACGAGATTAATATTAAAACAGTTATTACAACAAATCGTACAGTTACTATATCTTTATGAATCAAAACTTTATTTAATTTTAATGTATAGTACCTTCTGTAGAAAAGACAAGTTATATCTGTATGCATTTGAATTAAATTGAACAAAGGTCGAAACATTCGTCAATGAAAACTTTAAACTTAGCTAATTAAACATGAATGTAATTGTTCAGCGACGTCGTGTTAAGAGTATCTACCGGTGAACTATTTTTATGATTTAAAAGAAAATCAAATTGTACGTCCGCTTAAATATTAAGTGATTGGATCATTACAACACTTTAGCATTATCATCAACAACGCCTCCTCTTCATTAATACATAAACAAACGTCTATATTCCAACACTTTGCTTTCCTCATTAGTATTGCTTCTTAAATCACATAGACCAACACCTTTGAATTTCGTTATGAAAGTTATGCAAAATTCAACGTCGCAGGAAAAGAAAAATCGCAACTAATGGAAGCGAACTCGCGCCCCCGGCTTCAAATTAAACAATCTTTGTCACTCTGCCGCAAAACTTTCACAATTGTACCATTAAACGATTCTCCATTAAAAGCAACACTAAGCACATTTATGCACAAAAGATATCAATGAAATGTACAAACATAAATGAAGGGGAAAAAAATCTACTCCTGATCGCGGGTCTTCATCGTGAGTGGTTTTTACGAAGGAAGCCACGACCCTTGCGAGTGAGACGTCCGAGGCGAGCCC
>JABFOV010004059.1:0-14736 GCA_022817685.1 Aradophagus sp. ZL-2020 | reverse complement strand
TGTATATACAGTACTTAATACGCAACAAATCGAAAATAGCACCTTTAAAATTAAAAAAATGATGAAACGATTCAAGAACCAAAGCTGTCCCACAATGAGAAAATTGTTGTGCTGTAACAATCGTAATTGAAATTGCGCCATCAGTAACGTTTGGTTAAATATTGGCCAACATTACGACACATATCAATAACCAAAAAATTACCGCTTAGCAAGTTATTTTAATATGATTGATTCAACGTTTACGATGTTGATAAAAGTTATTAGATGAGACAGTTGATTTTTGTTTCTCCGAATGGACCTTACTTCGCTTAATATGTTCCATGTTAACGAAAAGACTTTTGTTAACGTAACGTTTGATGCATTGTGGAAACATTAATTTATTAATTAAAAAAAAAAGTAAAAAAGAAAATAATTCAAAATTACAGTCTGTTTAGCAGTCTGAGGATGTAAAGACCTTCATCACAAAAAGTGCTATCAAAAATAATAAAGATTGTCGTCAAAATAATATCAACTGCAAATTATTTAGTACCTCGCATTATTATAAATCAAGAATACGGTTATTTTTGATAGTAGTTTTCATGACCAAGGGCTTTATGTCCTCAACCTATTAAAAGGATTGTAATTCGTAATATTTTATTTCTCTCAGCGTATGTAATTTCATACGTATATTTTGTTACTGCCAGAGAAATAAGTCAAGATGACATTCTCTGTTATTATAACACAACCATTTTTCTCTGTAAAACGCCGATTAAAATCAAATCAAATTATTAAAAATACTTAAAAAATAACATTTTTAAAATATTTTCTCTAGAAATTTTAAAATATCTCTAAAATGAACTTACAACTTTAATTTATTTTAAAAATAATATTTTTCTTTTAACAATTCATATTAATTTTTTGTTAGTAGACAAATTATTTAAAATAACGGACATATTATCTATCCTTTGATTAACGAAAGAGAAACAAAAAGTATAATTATATTTCAATTTGTCAACTTGCAAATGACGAGAGTGATGAAATTTGAACAAACTTATTGATCAACTTTCATTCGAAACACAAGCCTTTAATCGAAACCGATGTAAAGTAAAATGTAATTTGATTTTTAATTAATCATTCGGCGAAAAGGAAGGGCCGACGTTTATTGATTTGACAAAATCATTGCCTTCTGTTAACTTTTATGCGCTCGGCGGGATTTACTCTGGCTCTTAAAGTGAGCAACGACTATTTTCAAGTTTATTGGTCGTCGACTGTAAAATAAAAAAGTTTTATTAAGAAAAGTAAAACTTACAGAATTATTTTGTTTTCAAAGTTGGAGTAGTAAAAATCGTTTCGCGTTTCATCGGGCTGGAAAGGCCATTCGGCTGATCTTAAGAAATTGTTTTGTTGTATTGAATTTTTCATTTTATTTCAACTCCGCCGAAGTTTATTTCGTAGCAAAAAAGAATCGGAAAAGAAGAAGAGGAAGAGAAAAATTTGTGATATTATAAACTAACTGTGATTTGTCATAAATACATCGCAGGACATTATTCAGTTCGCGTTATGAAATATTTCTGCAGCTCGTTTGTAATTTTACATAATAGACTAACCACCTACTTTTTTCAACGAAAAAGGTTGAAAGTAGAATTTGAATTAGCATATTATAAGTGAATAGTGTTACCAATTGTACGCAAATATAATGGAAAAAGTTGAGCAAAAAACAATTTTCTTGCACAATTAGCCTAAATACGTTTTGGGTAACGAGCATTGTAAAGCAACGCCTTTCAAGACATTCTTTTTCTGCTGGATCGTAAAAAATTTCTACGATATTTGACACATTTTTTTCATTGTCTCCTTTGCAGAGTCAACTTTTAGACAATGTAATTTTTTTAATTCAAAATATGATTATAAATTTTACATCGTGTACACTGCAAACAAGTCTCTTACAATCTACTCAAATTAAGAAGCTTAGTAGTTTTAAGCTACTTGAAATAAAAAGTTACAAAGAAACGAATAGCTTAAAACTACTAAACTTTTCAGTTTGAGTGTTTAATATGAGACTACTTTTTTTAGTATTATTACATCACATTTTTTCATTACTGTATTCTCTGTACACAAAAAATTACAATACTGCGATCAATAAATAATTTCGCACTTTTCATTATTAATATAATATATGTTTTGGATGTACTTTTAAACACACACCAAGTTATTATCAAAACAACCAATAAACAATATATACGTGCAATGCGTGGTTTACATATAGTTCATGTGTTGTTAATATTTATAAGGGAAATTTAATGTTGCAATCTGTTTCGGCTATAAAAATAGTCAATTTAAATTATTACACTAATTACAACTTTGTTAACATCCTGGTTAATGCAATTAATTTCGCCAAAATTGCGTGTCACATAAATCATTGATTGAAAATTAAGTTGCTTGGAATCAAGCGTAATTACCGATCGCACTGTGTAACGTGAAAACAGCATTGCTCTTGTGTCGTCCACTTTCCGTCAATAAAGCAGTTACTTTTCCGTGACAAAGTAATTTCCTGTCTTTAATGACTGATGAGCATTCGAAAATCCATTTCACATCAGCGACTTCTCGTCTTGTGTTTCGATTATTTGTACTGCCGGCAAGCCATGCGTGAGACTGTGCGTGAGTGTTCCTCCATCGACATTTGTAAACGCCGTTTGTGCAAGATGAAATCGAGGAAATTCGTTTTTATCTTTTATTAATTTATTAAGCAGTCTTTATATCATACGTTTAAAATAAAAAAAAAAAACGACACAAATAAAAATTTAAAAAATAGAGATAAATCCAGTAGCGTACGGTAGAAAATATGATGAAAGTATTAATTATTTAATTATACTGGAGTAAGAGTAGCAAACACTTTTTGAACTTTGATATATATTTATAATTGTACACTGTAAAATATATCTCGTAATTATTTACCCAATTTTTTATAATTTTATTTTCCATCAGTACGCTTCGCAAAATTTTAATTACATTTTAACACACTTGGTCGTATTTTATTCTTTCTTAATACAAATATATTTTGTTAAAAAGTGAATGTCAAAATTCAATTGAAAGCGAGATAGCGCTCGAGGAAGGAAATGATGAAAGTGGCGTTAATGTGACGCTCGATATGTAAATAATGCGACAGATGTACAGTTGTAGAGCAACTACGCAGTTATGTAATATTTAATCGCGCATTATTGCATTGTGATGTTAATTTCATTTTTATAGCTATTTAAAGCGCAGCACTTTTTGCTACCGCGAGGTGATTACTTCACTCGACTTTGACACACATTTTTTGAGTGTTGACACACTAAGTTTGTTACTTTCGTAAAGCGCGTTTCTACTTTAGCGCGATTCGCCTTAATCACATGATCGGCCAATTAATTGCACTTTGTTATTTCATTCGGCCATGCTTTTTTCTAAACCGTTTACCGAACCAAATATTACTTAACAACAACGTTGGAGCTCGTCCTCAGAGTTTCCCCAGCCCTTTTACTAAGCCCGTGACGACTTTTAATCGAAAAAAATAAATGGAAAACATTGTTGTTGAAAAGTAAATAAATAGGAAGTGGGAATAAAGATTACCGTTTCGTTCTTCAAACTAGCATTTGGTCGAAAAAACACGTGTGAACTGACAGTGCAAGTTATTCATTGTGAAATGATTAAGGAGACAGTGGCTCCGGTGGAGAACGTTAATCCTAAACGGTGACAAACGAAAGGATTATGGAAAATAAAGCCTGCAATTCACTGGCGAGCACCCAATAAAAAGCGATACTTTACTTTCATCAAAAAATCGTTATTCAACGAACAAGACGTTTATCGCATCAATGACTGCCAATAATCGTCGAAACATTTTAATCCTAAAAAGGTTCACGCGGCCTTAAATTACGATTATTATTCATAACTCATCGCATGGACGCGGCACGGCGCACGGCTATTTCGCGCTTAATAACACCCTGTCTTTCAATGAACACAAAGCCTCGCGTATAATAAACTACTTTACTACTTCCGAGCACAATGCACCGCGCAGCAATCCGAACGCGAAAAACTCGGAGACCTTACCCCCACGTCGTAAAGTTTATCGCTTGAAATTGCGCGCTGCTATTTTCACGATAGTTTATTCCGCGACTAAAATAGTTTCGCTATTTTTTCAACAGAAAAGCTTTGAGAAGTAAAAGGCAGCCCCATCTAGTTTTCTCGGGTGTTAAAATAATCGAACCTTACTTTTCGACCCTTATTTCTGGTTGTGCGTTTCGAAAAGACAATTCGATACCTCAGACGAAGAAAAGGACTCTTCGAAATTTGGTCCTTGACTATGCCATCTCAAAATGTTACATGTATTTTTGAATAGAAAATTTTGAGATGGCATAGTCGTCGACAAAAATTTGAGGAGTCCTTTTCTTCGTCTGGAGTGCCGAATTAATAGTGATTGTCAATACTTGTGGAGAGTAATTTTATCAAGAGACGTACTTTCTTTTAGAATAATCAACTCGTGAAATAAATTCAAATACAATCACAACGTTATTTACGAAATTGTATGAAAAAATGCGTTTTATTTCAGGTACTGGTTTGCTTTTGAACGGAAAACCGGCTTGAAATAATAAATAGTGTATTAATTTAAACATTTATTTAGCACGTCGAATCTTATCAATAAATCGAATATTCGTCTTACTGAATGCTCGGGAACGTACGATTATGCGTTGTTGCGTACAAACACAGCAACACCAGCATCAGCGTTTCAACATTCCAATCTAATCCTTACTATGAATAATTGCCTTCCTTTGCCGACCGAATTGACGATCCACGTCACTGATGCCTCGCGACAGGCTATCATTACTGCAAAAAGTGACTTTCAATTATTATCAACAAAGCAGCTTCACTGACTACCAGGCAAAAAAAAAGTTCATGATCATTTGGCCAGTTGAAAATGTGCGTGACGTGTTGGCATTGCCACGTTTTTTATTCCACTAATTTAGTTTTTACACAGTGTAAAAGTCCTCAAAGAGTCGGGGAAAAGTAATTTATACAAGAATTTATAGAAAGATTTTTATTTTAAAGAAGATAGCTATTTGAATGTCGCATTTCGAATAATCTGTTTTTTCGCTGAAATTGTTATATTCTCAATGCTTTCTTTGTAAACAAATAGGCTACTTTGAACGTATTTTTCTGAACGGACTTGAACACATAATGCAGATTTATGACTACATTTTCAAGGAAGTAAACAGTGTAAGGGCAGTCGTTTTTATTAACGTTCGGCGAGACATCGATAAATGATTAACGGCCTGGCTATTTTCCCAGGTAGGAAAATGCTTGGAATCCTCGAGACAATGCGAATGAGGAAACGCTGCTAGAAAATGCAATCCGCCGCGCGGTAAAAGTGATCGACATGCAAAAGCGCGTTGTGCGCAACGTGACAGTCAACAATTCGTCTTTCGCGGTCGTAGCACACTCGACCTGCAAGCTTTCTAGTTGATCAAACGGCGATTAACAAATGTCGAAAGGTAGGAGGGAGAGAAACACGCGAGACCCTCAACCTACCAGCCCTGAACCGCCGAAGGACGAACCACTTCGCAGAGGCATTTCGCGCCCAGCTTGTCCGCCGCTTGCTTCAACAGTTTCTTCTTATTTGCCCTTTCTTCTTCTTCTTCTTCTTCTTCTTCTTCATATCATTACACCTTCGAATGTCTTTTTTTCAACAAAATTCTACAGATAAAAGCATTTCCTTTTTTTCTTTCAATCGAATAATCTGATGCGATCAAAGTACTTTTCTTGATTCAACGATAAATCGAATATTCTAAATATGTGAATTCGTCGATGAATGCGAAAAATAACTTTTGAAAGTACGAAGGAGATTTTTTAACTATAACAAATCGCAACCGCAAACGTGCTTTGTTGTTACAAATTGTATGCTAATTTCATGTCATATTCAAACAAACAATATTTTTAACGCCTCAAGAACGTTCACAATTTGAATGACGGAAACGTAGAAATCGGGGCAGCATTTTCCTTTGCCACGGCGCGTGGCTATGTTTTCATGCGCGGCACACGCGGTAACTGTCGCGCTTTTTACGCGCGACAAAAACGCCCCGGACACTTTCTAACCTCGCCGATAACGACGACAATTGCCTGTTTTGTTTACGATTACCTCACGTAGTATATATTTTCCATGGATAATTTAATATCGACGATAAACTTTAATCGAATCAATTCACGAATCTTTCGTCACCCCAAGCCGTCTTACGAAAATATGCCAATCGCACCGTCTTTTCGTAAGAAAAGCCACGAAATTTTGCAACTGAGGAAACGTAAGTGAACGACATTTCAAAACCAACGCGATGGTTTCTTTTCATTTTTCTTACTTTGTTTATTTTATAATCATTAATTTTTGTTCTGTTTGTTATTAAGGTTACACAAAGAAAAAGTATTTAAATGTACTTATTGAAAATGTAACTATATTTGCAGCAATATTTATTAATTGTTACCCATCACTTCAAAATGAATAAGATTACTGGATTTGTTCATTTCCAGGACAATTTTAGGCTATACGTTCAATCCAAGTAATTGTATTTCAAACTGCCACTTCAGCCAGCTAAAATAAAATATCGAAAGGGTGACAAAATGATGAGAAAATGTGGACAGTGAATGACGCACTTGTTGTCAATGAAGCATAAACATATTTTCTGCTGTCGTACGGTCGAAATAAGAAAGGTTTTACGCGGGAGCCGAAGGTGGCTCGCGCGTTGTCAACAATCATTTACCGGCTAAGTAGATACGCGTGTAGATAGATCGGTCATTTCCAATCGGTTAGCGCATTACACGCGACTTATATTTCAATATGGGACTGGGACAAAAGATCGGGCGCGGCCTTTCTACAAGTATGTGCTGAGAAATATCTACGTGACTCGGCTCTACGCAAAAAGAATTCAATTCTACGTAATGCAATTATCAGAGCTAAGCGATATTAAGCGCAGAAATGGTTCTGGATTATCCACCTCGAGCCATCAATTTTAATTTGACGTTTTAAACACGTTTCCTTAATTAGGCTTTATATTGTAACTATTTTTGGTTGAAAAGTTGGAAAATCTATTAAAAACTTAAAGACAATTATAATTGAGTGGAAATAAAAATAATACACCCAAAATTTCGTCACTGATTTTTTTAATTGCAATGTTAATGCTACAATTTCTTTAGTTTTTGTGAAAAGCATGCAACGTCGTCGAAAATTGCAGCGATCTCAAATTGCCGTGTGTAACTGAAGAAGAATTGCATCGGTATATAATAGGAACCGAAACCAGTTCGCGGGGATTTTTCTTTCGCGTGGTTGCGACCGGTCACCTTGGTCGGTACCGAGGTGTAATATTATTTCTCGCGCCACGTAGGCGTGGAAAGACGAGTAGGTGGCCAAGTCGTTCAGCACAACTGAATCACATATTACCCGGACCGATAATTGCCTTAACACCAACTGCCCGGCGATTCGTCGAAAATCCATTTTCGATGGATCGTAAATTCTCTAGCTGCTCACTTCGTGTCATGCATTTATTCAGTTATACAAAACTTTAGTCAAGACCTACAATGGTGTGTTACAAAAGGTGGCGCTGTGGTTGAACGGTTTATTGAATTATTACTTAAAACAGTAATAAAGTCAAGCATAGTGATACATTTTCCGTCCCTTTCTTCCAACTTTTTCTTATACTTTCTTTCGTTAACAAAGATTTTTACAATAAATTTCTGCCTAGCCTACATTTCGACTAGTTTTCAGTTTTTGCTCTTGTGCATCTTTGTGTATACTTATGTAATCCAGATTAAAACAAACTCCATTCTTAAGTATACAAGGCATTTCGGGACTATTCTTAGTTTAAATTTTTCCTTTAAATATGTTTTCATCTAGACATTTTTTACACAAATAAATTTACACGTCCATTGTAATGTAATAATTTGATGAAACATCACATTTCGCGAAATTTCGCAAATTTTTATGATGTTTATTGTTATACAGGTGTCATATTCCCGAGTGCGTTATTGCGACATATCGAACGGCGTTATTGCTGTCACTCAAAAGATAGGGTAGATAATCTGCGGGATGATAGGAACTGGTCTCGGTAATAGATTGGCATTTGGCAATATAACGGCAATGGGCTGGCTGTTTGATCTGATGTTCTCCTGGGCTAACTTGACTCGCTCGTTTATTTGCGCCGCCGCGTGGTCTGCCTTTGCTTTCGTCACTTCCGGGGTGTCAACTACTTGGCCATCGGGACCCAAAGGTGCACCCCCTGTAATTAAGTAAACAAATAATTGTCAATGTAATTGATAGAAGGAACAAGGTATAAAATGACCAATTAAATGATTTCTTAAATAATTCATTAGTTGCAGTAATGAAATACGACGATGTCAATTATTAAGTCAGCCACATTTTCCCACTTTGATGATGTCTGACAATGAGCAGAAAAGTAAATAAATAATATTTGACACTTCATTAAATTAAACAACTTTTTTCACTTTCATTTTCATCGTTTTCTTTTACTTTTGTATAGATATTCTATGACCTAGTTTCGACACTCAATCAATCGGAGTCCCGGCGATTGGAAATTCACAAACCGGAAATAAAACTTGCATAACGACTTAATATTCAAAAGGCGACCCTTCAGTCCGTAGATTCACTGGCACAACTGAATTTGGAATATTTAATCAAGTCGAACCAAGTGTTTAGTAAAATGACGGTTTCCGATCAAATGGTTTGTAAATGGTGATTTTTTATTGATTTCATCTTAACGTTGGATGAGCACAGATTCAATTGCTTTCAATCGATGAATGAAGCGCGATTGATCGCACGAATAAAATACTTTACCTGGTACCGGGATCGAAGCCGGCACGTTGGCCGCGATGATGCTCGCGGGATCAACGGCGGCGGCAGCCACCGGGTCCGCGGATTTGGCAGCCTCGTTGGCCAGCTTGATCCGCTGATTGATTTGCGCAACTTCGTGCTGCGCTTTGGCCGCGGCCACAGCCGGAGTGTCGACCACACGACCGTCAGGGCCGATCGGTGCGCCGGCCAGAAACCGCACGTACGGCAGCTCGCCTGGCTGCAAGTGGTAAAGCAGCCCGGGGTATGCTAACGACGACGCGATCAAAATCGAAAACACCATCTGAAAAACATTTCGTCACATTTGTTTTGCTCGGCTACATCTTTCGACACTTTTAATTAAGCTCACATCTGACTTTGATTTGGAAAGTGAATTCTCGAAACAGATGAATACAAAGTGTGAGGAATTCACGTTTCTTGACTGGATGATTGAGGTGAAATTAGGCGGAACAAAATTAATTAGCTCGCTGAAATATTCCAAGTGTAGACGATGAATGAGACACAGCAAATAAATAAAGACATACAACATTTTTATGTTGATATCACGGTGATACCGCGAAAATGTCATTTCAAGTTTACATGTGGTTCACATGAGAAACAACATTTTCTTTTCAATGCACTTGTAACAAATGATTTTCTCTGCGACGTCACAGTAGTATCACACGGCTATATCATTATAAAATAAAATTATATATTTTATGAGTAAATACATCACGTAATATCTTCATGTTTAAATTGCTCAGATATCTTTATCATTTATCATAATGACATCGTTAAAAAACGCTAGATGTTCGGAAAACAAATAAAAGTAAATAAAAAAATTGCTTTACATGATGATAGAAAGTTTATTGGACGTTAAATAATAAACCTAAAGAAAATAATAGCTTTGCTCACTTACGAGTCTTTTCATTTTCAGAATTCTGTTTGGATCACGTCGATTCACGCGCGACACTGTTGCTTGTAATGAGAATTGCCACTTTTATATACGACTTATGCACATGATAATAGTAAAACATGCAGAAGCGCAGGCAGTGGTAATATGTAATAAGGAAACTTGCGTTTATGCACTTTGATCGAATCTGCATCTTTGTATTAACCTTCGAAAAAAAAAAAAAAAAAGAACAAAAAGTATATCGCACATACGATTAACTAACGTAATATAACGTCTCGCCTCCAATATGCCAACCGTATTGTTGTTTCTTCAAGATTTACAACGTACATTTCTTTTCTACTCGTTACGCAAATCCATTTCGTTTTGAGTCACACGAATCGCACAATTACATTGTAAATGTCAAAGTGATGAAACGACAATTATGCTTCGCGACAGCTAATTTATTTGTCATTTTTAAGCGAGAACATTAGATGATGTATTGTTTGTCAGTAAAAATTGACCTCAACGAATTGAAAGGTCAAAGTATAAATGTTTATTTACGATTTTCGGAAAGTATGCAAATAAAATGTGATAATAAACAAAAAGACAAATGGGTCAAAATGATTATACATTATTGTTAATTGAATTAATAAATATTCATTCATTAAAGAAAGCAACGAGTCTAAAGCACAAGCTGTCACTAGTGTTTTGCCAAATTATTCAGTCTTGCAACAATATGGCTTGCTGATCCAGATTTGTTATAAATTAAATAAACTGCCAAATCAACGCCAGACTTGCTTTTCCACACGGATAAATAATTAAAAAGTAAATAGCAACAATACATTTAATGATGACGTTTCAGAATTATATCAATTCTGAAATGGAAACTGGTATACATCAGTGGATAAACATTATTATATAAATAATAAAATGCGAAATGGATATTATTGATATTTGCATACGTTATTCAGCGAGTTTAGGAAAGAAAATAAACAAGCAGCACTCCTTGTTACAATTATTTTGGTTGAATCTAAATGATGCATTAATTTGAATATCAAACACCGCAGGTACAATCTTAGAAGCATCAATGTCAGTTCCAAGGCCGAGCAGAAAGAGTGCCTTGCCAGTGGACAGCCGTAGATCACACGAGCCGTGCTTTGTGCGTCCGTAACGAAATCGTTGCAACACATAACTATTGTCTTACACCTGGCGATCATCATTATTGTCATTCAATCTTACAAATTGCTTATCTGCCTTTGTAATTGCCTACTGAGGTTATCGAGTGCTGTATTTAGATATAATACAAAGTTAAAGGAAAAGCTTTCTTTGAATGTAATTTTGAAATTTTGTATATCATTCTATTAATTATGCAAATCATGTATGACTCGTACTATATATTTTATCCATGCTAAAAACTGTTTAAAGTCCAGTACTCAGTATAACTAGGCATACGACGACAACTTTTACCTCGCATTAATACTAAGGATCTCAGATTGTTGATTCATCAATAAAAGTTACGATTTCAAAGCGCGACTTTGCCGGTTTATCGTATCTCAGATATGGCGAGCTAATTTGCAGCAACGTTCCGTTTGGCTTGTCGCGGGATATAATTTAACGGCGCGCCGCACAATGTCCCGATGCGTGGCTACGTTTATCGAACCCACGTGTTTCGCGTTAAATTACTGTCGACTTAGTCATCCCGAAGTTTCGTGCCGGTTGGATCGACGATGAATGAAAACAAAGAGTACTCGAACGCGAACGTTAATCGACTGTTAAACAAGATTTTCGTTCAAAGCTACAACAATTTTTTTTTCTTTTGTTTAGGCTTCGATTCCTGTTTCCATAAAAACTTATCTCATCTATGTTATTTGAAATTTAATTGTTAAAAGCTTATTAGAAAATAAAAAACGGAGTTAATTAATAAGACTAATTTATTAATGGTTCGTCACGTTTGTTCACTAAATAAGGATTTTCATTCTATACAATCTTATACAATAGACTGTTGCCTAACAGTGACATAATATTGATCCGACTAGGCATACAAGGTAGGAAAAAATCTCGCATAAATTACTATTTATTGACCGATTTTAATTAAAATAAGTTTCTCATTATGTTTATAGGCCTGACATCCATAATATTTTGACGAAACCACTCGTGCTTCCGAAGTATATATGTATACATACATATTTTTTTATAATTGGGTCATATGCAAATGAACAACATAATTAGAATATTTCTCAAAATTGTGCGTTGTAATAGAATTATCACTTCACATTTTATTTGCATCGCGTTTAAATTATGTATTTTAAATATTCACATTATAAATAATTTACCTTTAAATTTTCCATGAAGATTCATTTTATTTTGGCTTTAAAGTTATAAGTCACGTGTAATGCTGGCTGTTGACCATTAGATAATAATTAATTCAGAAATCACACAATTTATTTTATATCTTTTCAAAAATAGTTTTCTTTCTTGGACTTTTTGTTTGCAACTTGCTTCAACAAAATAAAATTAAATTTTAGTAAACACAAAAAAAACTATTATAACAATAAAATATTCCAATTTCATTAAAGTTTGCCGGTATAATACTCAACCACACAGATTCGAACGTGAAATTATTAATACCTCACATATCATTGTTACTAAGGTCAAAAGCAGAAAGTCTGAAGCCAACTAAAAAACTCGATGGACAGATGAGGCCAAGTCAAAATCAAAATCAACAACTTACATCACTAAATCTTTTTAACGCGGAAATAAAACTGAACAAAAAGAATGAATACACAGGAAAGTTCGGGATAGACGCATCGGTGTTAAGAATAGTGCAGCTGATGAGCGTATTTAATCTTAAAAAACATATATTGAATATAATGTCCAAGTAATGTCCAAGGTTGAAGTTATCGAAAAGAATTGGTCGGAAATTGTGATTTGTTTGCAATTACGAAATGATTCGAAGAAAACAAAGTAGATAAGGAACTTTGGCGCGAACGATGAACACCGAGACATCATCATCCACTCAGCGTAACACCATATCGATATTGAATTATTTTCGTAAAAAGAATGCGTTTGCGATGACCAGCCATTCACCGGTTCGCTTCATCTCGGCGTCACCTTGCCGTGTGTCGATACGAAGGGCCACGCGGTGCTTTTTATTCCGCCTTCCACTATAAAAGTCGCCTTCTATTGCGGCTAATCATCAGAATCATTTTGAACTTCAAACCCAAAACTTCGTTGACGTGGCTGAATCCAATGATGAAGAGCTTGCTTGTATTTGCTGCATTGATTTGCGCCTGCGCAGCCCAACCTGGTATTTTAACTCTGACACCTGGAGCACCAATTGGTCTGGATGGCCGAGTCGTTGACACAACGGAAGTCGCCCTAGCCAAGGCCGAGCACGCTGCGGCGCACTTCAACGAAAGGCTCCGCAGTGGAGGCAATGCTCGTCTGATATCCTACGCTACGTCGCCATTTTTATCTGTCATCCCTGGCAGCCGCTTAGGTTTGGATAGCAGGGTCATTGACACACCGGAAGTTGCCCTTGCCAAGGCCCAGCACGCTGCCGCGCATGTCAATGAGCGAATTATCTTGGCCAACGAAGCTGTCAAAAGTGCAGATGCCTTTATCGCTGCTCCTTATCTTTTTTAAAGTTGGTGGACTGATGACTCGAAGATGTTTTTACGATGGGGAGAAATTTGAAATCGGATATTATACATTTTTGATGAATAAATAATCTATTAAATTACGTTTGTTTGTAAATGTTATTTTGTCCTGTCCTCTAAATATAAATTTTTTCTTTCACATAATATTTTATGTTACTAAGCACGAACGTGTTTCATGTAGGCAATTATTGTGATTAAATAAATAAATATAATCAAAATGAACGACCCAAAATAAAATTGTCCTAAACGCAACATGAATCGTAGGACCTAATTTATAAGCAATGCAAAATAAATTAAAGAACAAGTTCACTTTATTTAATAACTAAGTTTTTTTTTATAAGACAAAATAATTGAAACTCCTTATAAATTACTGTCTTGTCAAAAGTTTACTGTGTAATTTTGTGCATTGTCAAATTTATTGCAAATTAATAAACATTAGTAATTGAAAAATATCAAGATTACAATTTCCAAGTAACTAAGCTTCAAACAAATCGATAGATTGTAATTAAATTTTTACTGTTTAGTATTCTTAATAAAAAAACTCAGAACTTCTTCGAACTAATTAATAAAAAAAAAAATAAAAAATAAAATTGCAATTTTAAAATTCTGCTAATTAAGAGCATCACGTTATCAGTCAATGTCCTGTATGCAAATGAAAGTCGTAAAGTAAAAAGGAGCAACATCGTATCTCGATACCTCGTATACACCACATCGTAATTCAACGTCTGCAAATAAGCAGACGCGACTTATACATTTATTTGTTATTAATTAATCTCCACTTATGTCAAAACACAGAGGCGGTGCAAGGCAAACCGCCTATTCGAACGTTTAACAAGTTTCGCTGATTAATACCGAGAATCCTGAAACGCATTTACCGTCGAAACTTCACTTCATTCGAAACTTCGAACAAAGAACGCGACGTCAAACGGCCCCGTTAATTTTCTTTCATCTTGCAAGCCTCACAAATTATTATCCGACAAAGTAATCACGGTGTTTTTAGCAATTAGCTACTGTAGTAAAAGGGAAGCATGCATAATTCATGCGTTGTCTGTCTAGAATATTAAAAGTTTGTTTACAAAATGAATATTTTCCAAAAAAATGGAATAAAACTTCCCAAAATTCGTTTTTTTTTTTTTTTTTTTTTTTTTTTTTTTTTTTGTAAAAATAAATTTTTTTTTTTTTTTTCTTTTTACCCTTTCCCATGCCCACTGACCCTCCCCCCTCTCCCATCCCGTTTTCTCTCTCAAACAAAAAATAAAATGAGATGAATCAACGAAATTGACTAATTAGATCGACATTTCTTCTTTATCTCATATCATTAGCCATTGACGTCTTCCATGTTTTACGAC
>JABFOV010004058.1:0-14736 GCA_022817685.1 Aradophagus sp. ZL-2020 | reverse complement strand
CTATATGATTTAATTCTTTGACTGAGAAATTTTCTGCAACATTATACACATTTGCAAGAGGGTAACCTTATTTATGTCGATCAACGGTTATTTTGTGCAATGCTGATTCCATTGGTTTCTGCGAAATACAATTTATGCAAAATTAATAAGCTAATTGCTGCGGGGAAAAGACGGTAAAACAAAATAAAATGTATAATATTTTTTCATGAATACTGAATATTGGAACGATATGACGAAATGAACACATCTGTTCTCAAAATTCTAAATGGTAATTGAACTCAATAAAAAGACTAAGTCATTATCTTGCTACAATAGGAACTTAATTGGCAGTCTAATTTGTCTTCAACATAAAATGGAAACTATTCCGTTAAATGTTGTCCAAATTTATACGGACACAGCTAATTCAAATTAATTTTGCGATAGCAATTGTGGAAAGATTATATAAACTGTTGAAAACGCGAAATAATTTACCAACAGAACACGCCTTAACTAAAAAGTGCGCACATTTCCGGTGAGCTGATTGGTTTCGTAGAATTCACAGGTTTGCAATCTGTCGGATGAGTTGATAACTACATCCTCTCGCACGAACAAAAGAAGAGAAATTTGGCATACTAAAATTCGCACATACAAAGCTCTTTTTGCACGGACGTCCGAAACCGCGTAGGAGTTTTGATATTGAAATTCAAATCGACGATTACACCTACGCTCGGTTATAACTTTATTAATGTAACACATCTATAATAAAAAAACTTTTTATTATACAACTGCGTAGCGTGAAACAATAAATTCCTGAGTTTTCATATTGTTGGCTTTATATTCAAATGGTATTTGGTTGGCAAAGGTTAACAGCAGAAGGAGTTATTGTATTGCTATTTTATTAATCTTCGGTATCAAAGATCAAAAAATTTTTTTTGTATAAATCGAGTGCTGGTATTGTTTAGTTTGAGGTGTTGAAAGGATTTCTTGAAACTCCAGTTATTTTAAAAGTTATGACCAAAATTGCGAACGTGCCCATACCCCTTAAATCGTGCCAGGCGTGAGCGCGCATCAAGATATTGTCTGCTTTAGTTCCGAGCCCATAAGACTGTATCAACCTACGGAATTCGGGTTACCGACAAAAGACAAAGTGCTCGAAAGATCATCATTATGAATTTCACTGTATGGTACAGGTTTAGATGGTTCAGGGTAAGTTACTTCAAAAATCAAGAAATACTGACTGAAACGTTAAACGTGTTTTTCTCGAAACAACATTTTTCGACCTGGTCGGCATGATAATTCACTCAATTTTCAATAATTTGTTATCAATCTTTCACCACCTCGCGGAAAATTGATTGGCTACAAGCTGTCAGAAGCGATTTTCAAATTTTTAATTACTTTAAGTTATTAAGTTATTTTAATTATTTTAAGTTTTTAAGTTATTTCGAGTTTCAGGTTAAAATTTTGAGTGAAAAAATGGACCTCAATATTCAAAACGTCATAATTTTTTTTTATTATATAAAGATCTTTATTGAAACTCTGTATAGTCGCGACTTTGCTTTTTGTATGTTTTTACAGATAAAGTGTGTTACATTTTACGTGTCCAGGAATTCTTCTTGAAATAACAAAACCTTATGAGTAAAGCTTATAAAGCTTATAAACCTTATAAATCCTACAAATTGGAGGCTCAACCGGGATCGGCGACTGCAGATTTTCGTGGAGCTGAGGATTCACTGCCGTGCTTTTGCAATTTTTCTCGTATGAGATCGCCGGATTAGCGGTTCCAAAGTGCAAAGAGACAGTGAAAAGCTACAGGACCCTTGAGAAGGAAAGGAAATGCGACTGAGGAATCGAGGCAGGACATTGCGTGTAGCAGTACGGCGGCGACGCAGCCCTGCAACGCATTGCGCGGTATCGTTATAGGTGCGTTGAAAAAGGTAACTGGGACGCAGTTCGGTAACACATTGCGCGGTGTCAGCTCATATTCGGTACCTGCCGCCAATGAGCAATCTAGTCGCGAAGTGTACGAGAGTGGACAGCAATCATTTTTCCCGCCAAGCAGTGGACGAGATGATCACGTAATCGGCGCGGGCAGCATGTTCGATGGTGGCGCTAGTTTGAGCAGAGAGAGCGAGGCAGATCGGCATGAAAAGGAGAGACAGCGGTTCAAGCAGGTGACGACGAGCGGTGCGACAAGGAGAAAAATTGGGACAGCCAGTGTTGGATACATGAGGCAGTCATTGTCGGCGTTGAGCGGTGCACAATCTGGATATGAAGTCGACGGTGGTTCGATGAGGCAAAGTGATGTGCACGACAGAGAGAGACAGTTGTTGGAGCGAGAGGTCGCATTGTTGCGGCGGGAGTTGGAATTAGCGCGCTCGAGCAGTGTGGCGGCTGAGTCGTCTGCTTCTGTATTGGTGACCAGCGGATTAGAATTAGAAGGTAGTCATAATTCTTCACGACTTCATATGTCAGCATTATCCGAATTTTTAGATTTCTTTCACGGTCGACAAGACCATTGTGTAATTTGGATTTTAAAATTAAAAAAAATATCTTAAAACTTTTTATGAATTAGATATCGAAAAAACTAAATTGTTAATTGGTATGAAGTTGAGAGGATGTGCGGTAAATATGTCAGACACTAATTTATTGCAAGAAATAAAGCGGATGTTTTTTATTCCACAGCATAAATTGAAAAACCGACGGAAGTTTGAGGCTCGCAAATGGCAGACATCGAAAACCTTTCATGTTTATGCACATGATAAGGCAATACTGGGGAATTTGGCCTCAGTTGACGACGAAGAGCTTGTGGAATACCTTATCGAGGGCGCAACTGATAATCAGCTTATAATCAGCGGTTCGAGTCGGTGAGTGCATTGTTATAAGCATTTGAAAAGGTTAGGTTGCGGAGTAATGTCAATTATGAGAATACTGTGGCGGTTACGTCCGCCAACACCGACAAAATATCGCATAATTTTGAATAATCAGACTAAATCTCGAAATGCTAATTTTCATAATGATCGTGCCTGTTTTGTATGTCAAAGTCAGGGTCATGTGAGAGCTGAATGTCCACATAAAAAAGGTTATTCTATACTTCAAGTGCAATCAGGGAAGTCATATTCCGAGTCGATGCGGGAGGCGTGAGCGCAGTGTAAATGAATTGAGAGAGGTTGAAGAGTGCAATGAAGAATATGCTGTAATTAAATTGAGCAAGGTTAAGACTGTAAATAGTATTGAAAATAAATTTTTTAAATGTGTTAAGCTGCGCGATAGGGAAGTCAATGCATTAATTGATACCGGTAGTGATAATTCATTAATTGGAGCGATAGAACACAATTAAGTTGGGCTCAGCGAATTATAAAATTCAGTGAGCCCAATCGCGGATCAATCGATTTCAAAGGTATGGAGTCAGGATTAATTCAAATTTTGGGTCAAATTGAGATCGAATTGAGTTATTTCAATCGATGCTGAGAATTATATGATTTGTTTACACGTCGCACCAGATAGTTTACTTAAATTTTCGATGCTCATTGGAGCAAACATTTTGAAGCAAGTGCAAGTTAAAATTATGGGTTGTGACATTAACATCAACAAATTGGAAAGTTCAACTGTATGTGCTCCTGATATATTTGCAATAGAAGTCGATGCAGTAACCGCGAGTGATGAATGTAATATCGAGAATGTAGATTCGAAACATCGAAAAGCCTTGTTGAATATGATTGCTGAATACACGCCTGGCGTTCCAAAAGATTGTGGTGTGAATATGCGAATAGTCATGAAATCCGACAGGCCAATTGCGCAGCCGCCGCGTAGGTTATCTGTTGTAGAACAAAACTTTATTGATAGGCAAATCGACGAATGGTTGGAAGCCGGAATTATCCGACCATCTTTATCTGACTACACTAGTCCTATTGCTCTTATAAGAAAAAGATTGTTCATTCCGTTTATGTGTAAATTATAGACGTTTAAGAACAGAAATTTATAAAGAACGCTTTCCACTTCCGAAGTGGAACGGGACTTGAAAAGCCGCTAGATTCACTACAGGGATATCAGTATTTTAACACCTTGGATTTGAAACACGGATTCTTTCACGTTCCGGTTGAACAACAAGATAGGAAATATACAGCTTTTTGTGTACCAAACGGCCAATATGATTTTTGTAAAATACCCTTTGGGTTATGCAATTCGCCATCCGTTTTTCAACGTTATGTAAATGCTATCTTTCGTGACTTGATCAGAAAAAGGGTTGTTAACTTACTTGCATGATTTTATTGTCCCTGCAATGAGTCTACCGGATTCATTAGAAAAACTACGATTAGTCTTAGATACAGCAAGCGATGCTGGATTAGAAATAAATTGGCGTAAATGTTCGTTTCTGGTAAGAATGTTTGAATTCTTGGGTCACATTGTGGAACAAGGGCAAATTAGACCTTCTGAGCACAAAACAAGAGCAGTGTTAGCATTCCCAGAGCCCACTACAATGCGCCAGTTTCAATCCTTTTTGGGTTTAGTGGGATATTTCAGAAAATTTATTAAAGATTTCGCGACCATTGCTCGACTGCTCTTATCGCTCTTGCGTAAAGATGCACCTTTCATTTTTGGGCCCGACCAGCGAAAGGCCTTTCTGCGGCTTAAGTTCAAATTGAGCTGAGGACCAGTGTTAACCCTTTACCGACATGGTGCTGAAACAGAAATCCATACAGATGCAAGTCAACAAGGTTATAGTGCAATTCTCATGCAGAAGAATAAAGATGGCATCTGGCATTCTGTGTATTACGCGAGTGGAAGTACACTCACTACCAGAACCCCTCCCTTTTACAGTCCGGCGGAGTGTAATTTTAGCAGCTATGAGTTGGAGGTGCTTGCTGTGGTTAAAGCCTTGAAGAAATTCCGTGTATATCTGATGGGAATTAGCTTCAAGATTGTCACAGATTGTAAAGCCTTTGCACTCACTATAAGGAAGCGCGACCTGTGTGTGCGAATAGCTAGATGGGCTTTCCAATTGAATGATTATGATTATGTTATTGAGCACCGGTCCGGAACACAAATAAGGCACGTCGACGCACTCAGTAGAAACCCTGTTCCTGAATGATGAAAGTATGCTGATTAGGTTTGAGAGGGCACAAGGTGAGGATCTTGAAGTGGTGAAGATTCGGGAAAAGGCGACAAAGAGCAACCTGGAGAATTATGTCGTTCGAGATGGAGTCTTGTTTTAAGAGGAAAATGGAGATCTTTTGGTGGTAGTTCCTCTGGGGATGCAGCTGAAAGTTATACGTAATGTTCATGAGTATGGACATTTTTCTGTGAGAAAGACAGATGATCAAGTAAAGAGTGACTATTGGATCCCAAATTCGCGACCCAAGTTCGAGAAAATAGTTCAAAATTGCGTGACCTGTATCCTGATAAATAGAAAGCAAGGCAAAAGTGAAGGATGGCTCCATTCAATCATTAAGGGAAGTGTCCCTTTGGACACCTTCCATGTGAATCACTTGGGCTCTATGCATTCCACCCATAAGAGTTATAAACATCTCTTTGTAGTCATAGATGCCTTCTCAAAATTTGTATGGCTGTACCCGACTAAATCCACTGGGGCCAATGAAGTTGTCGATCGTCTTCAGAAGCAAGCCACTGTTTTTGTCAATCCTCGGAGGTTGGTCTCGGATCGAGGTGCAGCATTTACATCAGCTGACTTTGCGAAATATTGTATGCAAGAGGGTATTGATCATCATCTTACCATGACAGGAATACCAAGAACCAACGGATGGGTGGAACAAGTGAATCGTTTGGTGATTCCCCTTTTGACGAAGCTGGTGGCACCAAACATCGGTAATTGGTACCGATATGTCAACCAAGTTCAGGTGTACTTAAATTCGACATTACATCGAAGTATAGGTTGTACTCCTTTTCATGTGATGTTTGGCGTACCAGCGCGAACGAGCATCCGACCAGAAGTTGTTCAACTCTCGGTAGAGGAGCGAGTGCAATTATTCCAGGAAGAGCGGGTCGAGATTTGTACCAAGGGTGCTGAACAGATCGAGAGAGTCCAAATGGAAAACCAGCGCACTTTCAACAAAAAGAAAAGAGAACCAAGTGGCGATCTTGTGGCCATACGGCGCACTCAGTTGGGTCCAGGGCTGAAACTGGCCCTTAAGTTCTTGGGTTCTTGGGTCCAAATAGTTAAGGTTTGTGGCCACGATCGTTATAAAGTTCAGCGTGTGTGTGAGTGACGGTGAAGGGCCAAAAAGGACTCTCACAGCAGCAGATTTAATGAAGAGGTTGTTAATCGATGATGAGCCTGATTACGGTGTTACAGAAGAAAATCAAAAGGACGTTCAAGGATGAACTTGTCGCAGGATGGCCGATTGTGGGATCGGGCCCGTGGCTTAATTGATACGATACTGATAGAAAATTCGGGACTCCTACTCACGTGACATTCCGTGGCCTGATAATGAAAATAGGCAATTGGGGCGAGGAGAACGGTTCGAGTCGCGGTCAAGTATACAAGTGCTTTAATTATATAAAGATCTTTATTGAAACTCTGTATAGTCGCAACTTTGCTTTTTGTATGTTTTTACAAATAAAGTGTGTTACATTGTACGTGTCTGGGAATTCTTCTTGGAAAAAGAAAACCTTATAAATAAAATTCTACAGTAAGTCATAAAGTGTCAGTATATGACGTATTTCAAAAGAGTTTTCACAAATAATTGATACCTCATAAATTTTATGTTTACTTGTTTATTTTTAAACTAGGAAAAAGAAGGAGAGTTATAGTTTGACCAAATGTTAATAAAATACTATTTTAATTGCATTATCTAATTTCCAAATATTTGGAAATATTATTGTGCTTGATTTTCGATACTTTTTAAGTATCATTACGCTTTACATATTTTTCGTAAATGGCTGTTTTACATTAAATTCGTTTTGAACATGAAATAACATTGTTTCTTGAACAAACAACAAAAACCTCACTTTTCTAAACTGCGATTGAATTAAAGTAAGGTAAATAATTATATCTAAAATCTATGCATTTCGATAGTTCTAACAAGCTTTTGAAATTGAAATGTTAAACGTAGCCTAGGGTCGCTAATCTATTATCAACCGCTACTCACGTCTTATAATTAGTGAACAATCGTAATTAGAGTCTCCATAAATAAAAACAAATTAGCGAGACACTCATTTATGTTACGTGGTTTTCCGATGTTTGCCTTTTTCTAAATGGTAATATGAATCGAAACTTATAAGCTGCATTGTCTTTAGTAATAAAACTACTACTTACTCTTGTCGCGGATTACCAGCTTCGCACAAAATGGCCACACGTTCACCACTCAATCGTTGAACGCGTTCAGAATCAGTGATATTGCCAAGCTGATTATCTATTGAATCGTTCATCACTTCATCTGCTCTTCGGTGTTCAACTACACAGGAAACTTTACTTCGAACTTGTTGCATCAATACCTTGAAATATTATCGCTTTACGTTTCTGCTCATTAACTAGTTAGCGTTTTTATATTATGCGCTGAGAAAAAAACGAAACTACGAAAAATTCCGAGCAGAAGCAAAATAAGTTTTAAATACATTTTAAATTTAAGAACTATACGTTTTTCTCGGAATTTTTTTTGTTGCGTTAATTCTTTCAGCTCGTAATATGTTTTCTCTATTAAAAAATAAAAAATTTCAATAATTACCCCAGTTATGTCATCAAGATCAAGTTGTAAAGGCAATTTAATGTGAACAGGTGGAAAGTCGTCATCATCATAGTCATCTTCATCTTCATCTTGATCTCCACTCTCATTGTCGGTCTTCGGATTTTCATTTTCTTTCCGTAACGCGGTAGGTTTGTTTTGCGAAATTTCCTTTTTTGTAATCACAGTTTCTGACAAACTTTGCAGATTCTCTTTTGGTTCGACTACTTCCTATGAAAAATAAACATTTCTTTCAGAAAATTAGATTTTGAAAAAATATATTTTTAACATTGAACAAAAATAGTTTCAAGAAATCTAAATTTCATAAAAAACGTGGTACAGTCAAAATTGTAGAGAAATATTGGACTTTATTGAGTCGTCTCGACGCAAAATTTCGCCTTAATATAAAATGGATTATTGGGGAAAGGCAAGCGAGTCAAATGTGAGACAAAGTTGACGTAAGCCTGACGAAGTACGAAGGAAACATGTATTAATGTTGAACATAACTTAAGCAATATAATGTATTTGAAAAGATTCGTTCGAAACTCACAAAAAATGTACTATTCAGCAATTTTATGAACATTTTGACCCTCGCTTTATCATTTCATCGTCGTAAAATTATTCTCGATGAACATGAATTATTTTTTCTTTCCTTTCATGCCTGCCAACTGTCAAACATGTGAGGTTAACTTTTGCGCACTAGTTTTGTAAGGAGCAGTAATATTAAAACTCGAACATATCTGCAATACAAGTGAGCAATGCCTGTCGCACACATCATTTCCTCGAGGCAGAGAAAATCGCCTCGGGCGAGTTTTACCTGTAATATTTATAAAATATTTATGACCATGGAGAAGAATATTCAGAAAACGGAGTTCAGTTATGTGTTATTTCAACATAGTTAAATGTGTCATTTCTTCACATGGAAAAAATCAGCAGCAGAGGTTGCTGCTCCGCACAATATTGATGACTGTCACTGTGTGTTGTTTAAACATGACTGACTGCTGCTCGTGTATCAGTCATTACTCCCTAGACGGCAATCATTCATATCTGGCTGAAATTATTACACATTCTAGTGCTATGAAATTTTCGAATATCACCCAGTACCGCGCTGGAAGCAATGCTTACTGTCCAGAATTTACGTTTAGACGTGTGATTCACATAGTATACGTGATAATAAGACATTTTTTGAAATATTGAAAAGTATACTGTAAAGTGACAGCTTTTTCAAAAAATCCATTCCACGCCACTTCGCCACGGACTTGAAATTAGATGTTAATCTTATGGACTTTTACAGGGCTCGGCTACCAACAGAAGATCATGATCGCCACCGGACTGAAGCTGGAAAAATTACCACAACCAGACAACAAATGCTTAACCCTACAACAACCCGATAAACTCCCACGGATTCCCTCCCGTGAAACGGAATTTTTCTGCGCGACGGACTAAATGCAAAAGACGACAGGCAAGGATCCCCTGATTTGAAACAAATAAGTCCTTCAATAAACAAAAGTACAACCCAATCTCCTCCATGTTTACACAGCAAACCAGGGCCGTGGCGTGCCGGGACAAAGACGGGAGCGCAGATCATCGCAGGTCGTTGGCGGGCCTTGGCGCACAAAAAGTCTATCCTTGGCGGGCGCTCTCATCCATCTTCCATTTTCGGCTTTTCTGGGCCGGCGTGTGCCGTGCGGTCCTCACCTCGCTCGCTTTCCCTTTCCGCTCGCTCGTCGCCGATTTTCCTCTCTAGCGGCTGGCGCCGCAGTGTCGCTGTCCCGGGAATTAGGCCAGGCGCGGGAACTCCTTGAAATTGAGGACCAAGCCATGACCGACCATCCGCACGAGCCGGCGCGGGTACAGCCTGAACTCTTATCTTGAGGATGCTCGTGGGTGCCATGGGGTCCGATGAGTCCTCCGCGGAGAGGCCTGTAAGAACAACATGGCCCCCTGCCCTCCTCCCAGGTGCCCTGGATTACGGGCGTTGTAGGGTGCGACATTGTTTGCTAATGAATTGCTCGGCGGCCGGCTCACCAGCGGCCAAGTACTTGCGAGGAAGCGGTTTTCGGCGGCATGCCAGGCTTCGCCTGATATCTCGAGCGTCCCCAATAAGCCGTGGCTCTGGTTGCTGGTCCCCCGGTGAAGATCCCCCGTGCCACCACTTCCCGGGCACGCCGTAGCCGTCGATAATCTACAATCAAGTCAAATTGAAAAGCGAAAAAAAAATTAAAAATAAGGCAGAACAATAAGTCAGATTGTGAAAATATTCGTGACACATTATTACGTGTGTGTGAAAAAGAGTTTACTTTACGTGCTATGCTCGCCAACAACCCGACTGAGATTTAAATGTTTGATGAGGAAAAACTACGTTTTTTCGACGTCGAAGAAGATGAGAGTATTGAAGACGGAAGTGAAGTGAAAGTTTTGTTAATACAAATGTTACCCTAATCTTTAAACGCCTTTTTCTCAAAACAAACTTTTTCAAACTGGTGTCGAGTATTACAACCACACAAATAAAGATATACGTCTAAAATTTTGGCAAATTACTACTCGAACTTGCTGCTATGGCTGGATAGGACAGATTTTTTGTAATCCAATTATTCTTTACTTTTAAAAAAAACGTAGCGAAAAAAAAGGCAAAAGAATTTTTTTTCATAACGCTGCCATTTTGTTAACATTTTGAATTTAAACATTTTGTCTTATGGGGCCTTGAGCATATGTCTATAGATTAGTGATATGCTTCGATTTTTATTTTCAGTTGATATTTCACGTCCGAATTCATCGCACCAGCAAAGCGCGCACTGCGCGATACCTCACATTCACATGAGAGACATTTGTACATACTTCAGTAAAAACATACTAAAAATTTATAAATAATAGTCGAAAAGTATACTAAAATAATACAAAAACATCTGCTATGATTGCTCTCATAGTTTTCTTAAAAAAAATTCACGAGAAACAGCATTTTTTCATGCCTACAAACCGGACTGTGCCCTTAAACCCCTGTAAAGAAAGAAACAGCTAATATTACAATGTCCTATCTCTAATAATGTACGCTATCCAGTATGTATACGACCTTTGAATCGTGAATTAAGAGGATTAGTGGACGAAAACATGATCCATAAACAGCAAGCAAAGTTTTTTTTTATTTGTCTCATTTGATGGAATTGACTGCTGGTGAACCTGCGAGCTCTGATTATACAAGTTACGCTAGAACTATTGTGGACACGTATCCGAATTAGCAGGAGGCGCAGAGAATTATGTAAGATCTTTGATTTAATCCTTCACTCATTGGTTTAAATATTCGAAGAAAATCCAAAACAAATTAAAAATATTTAAAAAAAACTAAATACTCGTATTTTTTTTATTTTTGTATTAAAAAACATCTCTAAATAATAAATAATGTAATTTATTTAAAACAATCAGCGTGTCTTTACCATGCAATTAGAATGTATGTTAATTTTCTCTCAGTTTCTGTTTCCAAAATTCCAACATTCCTAATGTTAAATTAAATTTTTCATTCTTAATTGCCAATTGTCAATTATTTGTTACCCCAAACTTTAAGTTTAAGCTAAAACTTGAAGATCGGAAACAGTTGCTTCTTTTTAATATTTTACAAAATTAAAAAATTCACAAAAGTAATAGTTTTGTGACGATGCGTCCACCTGTCAAAAGACACTGGGGAACGTAACCTCAATCACCAACCCAACCTAACCCGGACGCAGATAGTGACCAGCGTGACCGATAGGGCGCGGGCCACGGAGCGTCGCCCGCAAGCGAAATGATATTGCGAAAAGATATTAACCTCGCGGAATGAACCTCGAACATGCTTCTGCTTTCCACGACATTTAGCCCCGTCTAATCCTTTACCGCTATTCACGAGACTTGCGTGAATTACAACCGAGACTTTCGGTTCCTGTTGCGATCGGGACTTTCAGTCGTAACAAACTACCGCCATCTAAGTGTCGGGGCAAGCACTAGTTCAGTCAATTGTTCGGTTTTAGTATCCAATCCGGTAATTCCGAGACTTTCGGAAACCCGTCTTTTATTGGAACTTTCAATAACCAATTGACAGGCGACTTTCCTGTCTTCCTGATTTCCTGATTCCGTTGGTACTAAGCACGAACAATCCACCGTGTAAAAGATCCGATCGCGAGCGTACCAGTAATAGTCTCTCACCGTAACTGTATTAGAGTAAGCAAGATAGCACGATTATTATAATTTCTATTGTTCATTCTTTGCAGGTTGCTATCTCGCAGTCCGGCCAATCGTATTTTCACCCGTATTCTTTTACTTTGTATTCTTTATTATTTTATTTTATATTCTTTTATATTATTTTCTTTTTCTTTTTCTTACAATCATATTGTTTTTCATTCTTTCCCCAAACGAACCCTGGTAGGGCGAGTAAGTCGGGCCAGGCGTGGAAACTTAAAACCGTCGCAGTTTTAATATTATAAAGTTTGGTAAAACAGATGATGAGCACATGTATTCCTAATTTAAGATATAGATTAAAGTAAGAAAGGAAAAAGGAATCAGAATTAAAGCAAAAACATGATTCCTATGATGAAAACAAAGTAAAAAAGATAGTAAAAGCGACTGATAATGTTGATGTAATTAATGTTTCTCAAAATGGTACTGATGCATTGGAGGAGTTGAAAAAGTTCAGTTCGACTGATAATGGACAACATATTTGTAGATTAATGGAAGAGACGTTCAGTTTACGTTGTCAAGTAATAAATTCTAAAGAAAATATAAATGATATTATTAAGGGGGTTTTTCGTACCTTTTGCCTTAAAATAGGGCTGTATTTAAGATTTTTTTTTTGAAAAACAAAACAATACACACGATTGCGGTTTTCATCATTGTTTCGGCTATATATTAGACTGTAAAAATAACTTTTTGTATTCAATTTGGTGGCGAACTTATACATGTTTCAATACATGCTGTACACGGCATGCATATGAAAATGGTGTACACTCTCACAAGAAAACGGTTGATCTGAAACGAAAAATCAAATTAAGTTTCAAAAATAAATGAAATTCATTGGAGTTTGACGTACGAAAATTTTTGAAAAATTATGTTTTTTTATTTTTTACGGCGCCTCAAATAAGAAAAAAAATAGGTAAAAAAAGAACATTTTCTTTTACTTTACGCCATTTTGATATAAAAAGCAACTTTTTTAACATTTTCGTACGTCAAACGAATTTTATCTATTATTGAAACTTAATTTGATTTTTCGTTTCAGATCAACCGTTTTCGTGTGAGAGAGTACACAATTTTCATGTGCATGCCGTGTATACAGTATGACAGGCGCGTGAAACAAGTATAAGTTCGCCACCAAATTAAATATAAAAATGTATTTTTATAGTCCAGTATATAGCCGAAACAATGATGAAAACCTCAATCGTGTGTATTGTTTTGTTTTTCGAAAAAAAAATCTTAAATATAGCCCTATTTTAAAGCAAAAGACACGAAAAATCCCCTTAAGGAATATCATTTTCTATTTCCATTTCCATTTGGTAGGAACATTAGAATAAAAACTTTGTAATTAATGATTAAATATTAATTATATTTATATTTTCTTGTAAATTTGTTTCCTGCAAAAAAGTATTAAGAATATGTTATGTGTTTCAGATGAATTCTATCTGTGAACGAAAAAGGAAGCAAAGGAATTATTATCGACTGTTCAAGAAGCACTTGATAACATTGGATTTTTTTTCGATATTCCTATAATAAATGAAGGAAGCGAAGCCAAACCATTTTCTAAACTGCATGAGCGTTTAGTTCTTTTTTGTCACAGAGTAGTTCTTGAGCCATTAATTACCATTGCAGAAGTACACGGAAAGGGAAGAACAGCGTTGGCAACTATTCCGGACATTGAAAATCAATGTTTACGAAAAATTTTTCTCAAGACGATAAAGGTTAATGTCAGCGCATCGATTATCAATGTCTGCTCATTGACCTTGGATTTGTCGACATCAATAATCAATGCGCTGATGTTAAGCTGTAACGTCATGAGATAATTTTTTCGTGAACATTGATTTTCAATATCCGGACTAGTTGCCAACGCTGTTCTTCACTTTCCATGTATGTTTTTTGTTTTTTTTCAATAATTCCGCAAATGTACAAATTACAGTGTTATGACAAATTACTAAAAGTTATCGAAACCAAATGGTATCGTTTATAACGTTTTAATATTACTATAAATTTAGAGTAGATTTTTCTTTATGATAAAGTATAGTAATTTTCATAACAATATAAACAATTTTAATACGATACAAATAGTTCTAATAACAGCTACTGCTTTAGTGCATTCTCCTTAGACATCCATTTACATTCATTTATTACTACATTAATAATACTACAAAATCGTGATTATTGCTATTAATTAATACTTATTTGTAGGGTGGAAAATCAGTTTAGGCATTAATGAGCAACAAAGCATGTTCGGCACGAGCAGTATTGTATAAACTTGAAGGTGGAATAGTTTCTTCTTTTATTGTGGCCGATGATGTGCGGGTTAAAATTCAAGAACCTGTCGTTTCAAAAGTGATAGCATGTCTTTTGGCAACCTACTATGTATGGAATAGAACTTATCCTGCAGCTTATTTGTCAACGCTTACTTATTTGAATTATGTTATATTGGGAGACCGTAACCATTAACAGAGATCCGTGCATCTTTTTACAAGTGATTTAGAATTAAAACTTGCTAATAAAAAGTAATGTTAGTATGGTGGTAAAGAGGGGGGTAGAGGGAGAAAGGGGATATGGAGGCGACAGAGTGGTGCCATTGAGGGGGAAGGGGGGTATGGTGGCGACAGAGTGGCTTCATGGTGGCGGGGGGGGGGGGGTGGTGTGCCTTGGTTGTTATACCTGCGGAAAAGTTTTAGGGGGTTTGTAATTATTTTAAATTTGTTCTTGTAATTTTTGAATTATTGAAGCTAATTTTCTCAATATATCCTTTCTCTAAAACAACTCTGCCCTGCCGCTCAAACCAGAGTTGGTATACTCATTTGGCGGCGGTAGTCTAAAACAAACAAGACTGTCTGACGTAGCGCGTTGCGCTATTGTGCGCGATCCAGAG
>JABFOV010004057.1:0-14738 GCA_022817685.1 Aradophagus sp. ZL-2020 | reverse complement strand
GGAGCACTTTGCCCCCAATAGAAGTACTGGTGTCATCACTTCCCACTGCAATCATTGGTGGGTGTAATCTGTTGAAAATATTTTATTTATTAATGTAATGTTCATTAGATCCTTGAATATTAAAGATTCTGATGTATTTCAATAAATTAAAAAACTTTTAAAAATTTATTAAAATACATCTGGATAAACTTAAACTTTTTCTTTTTTCTGTTTTATAGCTTTAAACATTTCATTTAAAACTAAAGTTGGTTTTAATTTGTTTATACATTTTTTTATTTTTAAAAAATTCGTTAATATTTTCACCTAGATAGTGATGAATTCCAAGTTATACAACTGCAAGAAAATTTACAAGTAATATCATGTTGTAATGTCCATTGACTCAGGTTCATCACATCAGGAGCTTCGTAAATTCTAATAACACCATCAGCACTGCAAGTTGCTAATAAAAGACCTAATGTTTTTGGTGCAAACTTGACATCTGTGACTGATGTTCGAGAATCTACTAAATTTGTTCTTCTAATCCAGTGTCTAGTTCCTCTTTCACCTGGCCCTGAACCTTCACCAACTATAAAAATATTCAGTTTGATTATTAATCATTTTCTGGAAAGTCAACTTTATAAAAATCATTTCTGATATTCAACCATTTTAATAATTTCTGATAATTTCTGAAAATCAACTTTATAAATAAATTATAAAGTGTTTAATGATTTCATAATATTCAAATAAATACCTTTTAAATTCAGTACTTTTAAAATTACAAGCTTTTAAAATTAAATATCGTTAAAAAGTAAATCTTCACTGTTCATTCAATAACAGTTTTTTAAGCAATAACCTATTTCCTCCCATACTGCTGCAGTTCTATCAAAAGAACATGTCGCTAAAACTTGACCAAATTCAGGATGTGCCCATGTAACTTTCCAAACTGAACCACTGTGAGCTTTCCAAGATGCTGTCAAATCCCAGTTGCCATATTTATCTTCGTCCCACACCTAAAAAGTAAATAAATTAATCTACACAGGATAAAATTTATATTACTAACTATTTGACATATATGACTTGATTTACAATAATTTTTTTGACAGAAGTCAATAAATTAATTTATAATACAGTATTTGAATATAAAAAATTTACAATACTGCAATTATCATTAAACTATATATCTCTTCAAACATTAAAATAATACACTAAGTAGATGTTCTCTTCTTTTCTTCGACTAAGGATTTGAAATATTAAAAGAAATTACTTTAAAAGTTTCATTTAAATGAAAAATAAAAATATTTTAATTATTTGGAATAGCATTGTTTGTTTATTTACCTTTACGAAATGGTCACTAGAACATGTTGCCATTCGCTCCCCATAAAAATCATATGCTATATCATGAATTAAATCTTTGTGCTCAGCGTTTATTGTGTGTGCTTCGAACATTTTTATTTATAAATAATAATTCTGTTGAAATGGTTTTAAACAATATTTTCAGATATTTGTAGGTTAATATAGGTTAGTCGTGCTCACGCTACAACAAATAATTATAGTAAGTAAATGTCCACTAGAAGCAGAACTGCCACATAAAAGAAAAAATTACTATATACTATTTAAATTTGAAAGGGTGCGATTATTTGCTGATCCGCTTTTGTTTTTATTCATTTATTAATTATATATATTATCAATTAATTAATAAAACCCTCAATTTATATAGTAATTTGTTTCATATATAAAAAATATTTTATACTTCAATGCAATTTTATTTGCAAGGATTAAAAAATATGAAAATGTTTTATTTCTTGTAATCTGTTTATTTATAGATTTTAATACGTTTACAACGTTTTTTCTTACGAAAAAATAAGTCTTAGATGGTCAAGACTTGGAGGTGAACAAAAAACAGAATACATGTTTTTATTATTAAATGTGTATATCTGTAAATAGCAAAAGTTCCGCAAATATGCATCATAGGCTACTTACAAATGATACTTATAAGTCATTATACTTCTTAACAATCTAAGATATCAAAAATAAAAGGCAATAAAGGCAACGAAATACACATTCATAAATGTGATTAACAGTTCAGAATAAAATGATTGCAAAGAGTTGGTCAATGTACAATTAATTTTCGAAATTTGTTTAAGATATTTTTGTCTGATCTTCGGCAGAAAAAACGGTGTCGCTTATGTATTACATGAGCTCCGCACGTATGAAATTAATCTACGTAATTATGCTACAATACTATAATAATCTACCCAAATGCAATCCCACCTACATTTTGTTACATATTAACATCGGTGTCATACTTGTTTATTGTATATGTAAACATAACGTTAACTAAAACTTAAAATGCAATAAAAAATCATAATAAACTTATATTTACAAAAATTAGAGTTTTCCTAGAAAATGTACTCTCAAATCAATAAAAAGAATTAATTGTAAATAAATTTGACTTGTAAAATTTAAAAATGATTAATTAGGGTAAAAATAATCTTAAAATAATACTTAAGATAAGTCAAATTATTTTATAAGATCCCATGAATTATTTTATAAGACCTTTTGCTGTATAGAGGTCCCGTAGTAGATTTTTCAAGTACTTTATTTCTCTTTCCAAATCCGTGGCCTTTTCTTTAAGATCTTTATTTTTGTCAAGTAATTGCATCTCTTCGCTTATGATTTCCATAGTTGCCTGTTTCTTTTTTTGTCTATATCTAGTGGCAGCATTTTTATTTTGCTCCATCTTGCGCACTTTCCTTTCAGCTGGAGATACCTTAACGTAAGGTTTTCGAGTATATGGACGATTGCGCGTATATTTGCGTACGGTTTTCTTACTACCACTGACGGACCAATCTGGATCGTCATTTGAAGATTCCTTTGAGTCTTCAGATAATTTCTCAGAATAATTGCTTTCTGTACTAGGTGACGGTAATGATTCATCTTCTTTAATATCATCATTCGTATCATCGTCCAAAATTTCTTCTACTTGCATTACTTGTATTTGTTTAGTTTCTTTTTCTCCTTCTTCATCCGATCGAATGTACTGAGATTCAGGAGAATAGGTCATGTGATAATTATTCCAAGTTGGTAGTAGCATATCGTCTGAAATGGTGGATGATTGAGGACTGCTTACAGATGAACTATGGTCTTCAGTATAAGAAGAGGCATCTGGATGTAAAAGACTTGGATCTTGCATAACAATACTATATAATTCATCTTGATTGATAGTCCGCATGGGAAAATCTGGTCCCAGTTCTATGGACTCCAATTGACAAGATGCTTTGTCATTCAATTTTTCATTCAATAAGTCTTCGAGTTCTTTAAGTAGATTTGACTCTTCAGTATTTTCCGTCAGTGTTGGTTGTGCATTCTCCCATGTTGGCAGAAAAGCTGGTTGTAAGTGTGGTTGAGGAATGACTTTATATGGATTAACCAATTGTTGGATTTTGTTTTCAGTGTCATCGTTGGGAATTTGCATTGGCAGACCATCGTATACAGATAAGTTGATTTTCTCTTCAAGCCAATCTTGTAAAGGTTCTGCAATAAAAGTAACAGCATTAGCTTATTTCGTTTATATTGTTTACGTGATAACATTGCACTATAATCCTTTACCTTCTTTTATTAAATCATTGTTATTGATTATACATTTTTTATCTTCTTCATAACGTGCGGCATGCTCATCATACAGTATGGATTCATCAGTGGCTACCGAATTTTCTAGAGGATTCGAATCTATGGATAACCAATTGGAATTAATTAATAAGTTGGGGGCTATGTTGGGAGACGCCCCCACTGATTTCCAGAGCCAATTTTCGTCCAGCATTTCGACTGTGACTATTGACTTCCGGTGAAAGATTTGAATATAATGAAGAAACAAATGGGTATAAAGGAGATCCTATCCTTGGAGCAGCTAGGCTCAAAAAGGGCGCCATTTTGGCTCTGAAAAGTAAACATTTATAAATTATTAAAATATTACTTAAAAATAAATTTATTGAAAAAAAAGAATAAATAAATCAACAATCATATAAAAAGAAATTAAAAATATCCTGCATGAATATGATAATATCATAAATTATACGAATGTAAATACTGTTATAGAATGTAAGTTGACAAATAAAAAAATAACATTTTTAAATTATTTTTAAATTGTAAACGTGCATTTATTTAAAGTTTGATACAATCTTAGGACACTTTCAGCTGCAGATTACATTTTTTTCTATATAAATTTAAATTATCTACAAAAATACGAATTATTAAATTTAATTGTTAATCATCCAACATCAGTCATTTAAGATAACCAATAGATTTGTTTCACAGTTTAACAACAATGTTCAAGTGATTTATCTGACGCAATAATTGTGACGTCACAAGTACATCGCGTACACGTGTACGTAACTTTACTTTTTGGAGCAACAATAAATGTTTCAAATGAAACAAAACAAACACAAATTGGATAGTTTATCGTAAACAAATTGTCATTGTTGAAAATATTTTTATGAGCTGTAAGGTTTTTCAGTAAAAAGATGTGTGTAGTTTCACGACGGGTGTGCTAGAAAATGGCGTCGTCCGACCCAAGTCTAACTTTCTCCGAAAAATAAAGTGTACTTTAAAAGTTTGAATATTGATTTTATATAAAAAATACTTACGACATTGTGATCGTTTTTCGTAGGCACACTTGCGTGTGCAAGTTAGCTTGCAACTACTTAAGCATTTTGCTCGTTTAGAACAACAGTTAATATATCCAAATGCTTTATTATACGTGTGTGAACGATCTAGATCGAGGCTGCGCGACGACCCCTATATATAGCTTACGCTTACACAGGACTGGATTTCAAAGTGTGGTAATCTAGTGGCGTCTTCAAGCTGCGTTCAAAACACAACAGTATTGTTTATCAATATGAACATAATCGAATACGTCTTCGAGAAAATCGATATAATTGAAGTATAATAATAATCGATCGAACTCGTGTTTGATAATGTTAAAATTATTTTAAAAAAATAATAAATCGTTAGAATACGTGTTCGAAAAGGTTTGTTATTTAATGATAATAATGTTTTCTTTGAACTGTTTAAGTAAATTAACATTAATTTATTTTATTATACAAACCTTTTTGAACATGTATTCTGTAACGATTTATTATTATTTTGAAATAATGTTAGCATTCCTCTCGATTTTCTCGAAGTCGTATTCGACTATGTTCACATTGGTATACAATACGGTTATGTTTTGAACGCAGCTCGAAGACGCCACAGGCCCTTGAAATGTAAGTTTCATTTCACAAATATTAAACATTTAAGATATAAAAAAATGATAAATATGTTAATAGTATTTTAAATCATTGCACATTAATGATTATTATTAATAAAATAATTATATACTTCAAATAAACACTACTACAGCAAAATATAACAATAACAGTTTTCAAATTTTCTTTCTTGCAACTCGACTTAAAAGATTTTAAAAAATATTAAAATATATTTAATCGCGTTGAACCACTTTTAATATAACTAAAATAAATAGTTGTGAACATAAAATTATTATGTCGAAGTCTTTGATAAATTTCATTTTCAGAAAATTTATTCAAGTATTTCATAGTGAAATTATGAAAATCTTCCTGCAATTTATTTTTATTCAGATAACAAATGTTTTTCTTTTTATTTGCAGAATAATGCAAAACACATTTATTTTATTTGATGGAAGCTTTTGAGCTGGGGTCGGGAGCTGGGAACTCTTTAATTCGGCCCTACTTTTACTTGCCAGAGAACCGAGTGTAAGAGATTCTGCAGCCTGTAGCTGTCAAATGTCAAGGTACACGTTCACGTGCGATGAACCAATACACAGATGGAGACACCACATAAGATGGAGCAAGTGTTAGATTTTGTGATTATATGAAACATTAATTAATTTGTACTGAATATAAAATTTGTAATACAAATGTTTGAATGTAGAAATTTAAATAGAAAATTTAATTTGTGGTAGCTTATGATTTAACAGGTGAAATTTTATGATCCTTTTGACAAAAATGTTAAACTTATTTCGGTAAACATTATAACATAAAATTATTTAAAAAAAAAGAAGTTTGAAAATGTGACAAATTAAATATTCAGTTACAAATTCTTTGTATCTGCATTGACGACGATATAATTTACGTAAATTTTTATTTTTATTTGAATCGTCTAAATAATTTGAAAATTTCAAATTTAATTTTAAAAATGTTTATTATACTTGAAATTTTCAAATTATTATTAGATCAATCGGACAACTGAGTGCTCATCCCAATTTTAACTTTGTTGAAAACTTAAAAAATAAGGTATGAACAACTAAGAGTTAAATGTTCAACAAGCTCTAAGTTACTTTTATAATTCTAATACTTTTGTATTGTAATTTTCAATTCATATTGTCATGATTGATAAAACGTATTTTTATTTCATGTGACACACAATTCTCAATTATGTAATATTATGTTTCATCTAATAATGTTGATAACATAATCGCTTATCGTATCATTTATTTTTTTCGAATGTCAAATATTACTGAAACCATTTTTATCACGCGGTTTTAGTAAGCAACGATAACTTTGGCAATAAATTGTCTAATGACCGAATAATTCATGTGCTAACCGATTATTAGATTATAAGATCAACGTATTTTGATTAAATTAAAATCGCTTTAGCTTTTTTTCGACAGATGTAAATATATTTGTGGAAGAAAGACAACACCGATGACAACAACTATTTCCAAAGTTGTATTAAGGCTAATTTTTATATGTATTTTTGTTTATACATCAGTTCAACATTTACAATCAGAACTTGTTATGAAATCGAGTTTTTCATTATTTTCGAGGTAAAATCGATTAAGTCTATCAAAACCAATGAACCTATCAAAACCAATTATGTCTATAAGTGATTAAATGAGAATAATGAAATTCTGGCGAATATCATTCATGTGATTTTCTGAAAATTTTGTCATTGAAAATTGATTTTATAATGATATCCAAAGAAACTGTTAGTAAATAAAAAGATTGAAATCACTTCTAAACATTGTACATGATACATTAAAAATTCATATGTTATCTACTTAGTCTATTTCATTTATTCATTATAGAGTCGACTGCACTTTAATTTCACGTTTTGTACTCTTAATGATCGGTGCAAGTTTTTTTTCGGAAACCGACATTCAAGTTGAACGAATAATAAATAAATTTTCAAGTAAACTTATACTGTTTTAAGAGTGCAACGTGATTTCATCCACTTTAAATGTTCAAATTAATTTTTTATCTAATACTTACGATACAAATCATCAAACGAAACATCTTTGTTCACCGATAAACAAAAGTGTTTGTAGATACGAATTTCTCGCATCAATTAATTACATCAGAAAAAAAAAGATTATTTCGTAAACCTCGACCGGCGTTCAGTTCAGCTTTAATCTCCAGTCAGCTTGTTTAAATTCATTGCAGATAACCTACTTCCCTTGAAAGCAAATGGAATCACTCGAAGTCATTTGTAGTCTTCTAATTATCGGATATGCGGTCTATCACTACTTTTTTTCATCACCGAAATTTTGGAAGAATCGTGGAGTTCCTGGTCCAAAGCCTCATCCCTTATTTGGCAATTTGAAAAACGTAATTTGTCTGAAACAGTCGATGAGCGAGTTCGTAAAGGAGGTTTGCGATGATTTCCCAGAGAAACCAGTTATTGGAATATACACGAAAAAAGACCCCGTTTTATTAGTCAAAGACTTGGACCTCATCAAAGATATTTTGGTAAAAGACTTCTCGAAATTTGCGCATCGTGGTACAGTCGTTAATGCGAAAGTGGATCCACTTTATCAGCACTTGTTTCATCTGGAACCAGAAAAATGGAGACCTATGAGGACAAAGCTGACTCCTGTATTCACTGCCGCCAAGTTGAAAGATATGTTTTACATAGTTCAGGAGTGTTGTGACTTTTTGCACACTTATTTGGACCATTTAATCGATCGCAGAGAACCGATCGAGGTTCGAGAACTCACGGCCAAATATGCCACTGACGTCATCGGATCCTGTGTCTTTGGACTCAAGTTAAATGCTTTGTCGGACGAGGATTGTGAATTTCGGAAAATGGGACGAAAAATATTTGCCACCTCCCGATTCAAGGTTGTAAAATTTTTTATAAGGGATAACTTTCCGAAAATTTATGGATTGCTGGCTTTTATCTTCAGGGACAAGCAAGTTAATGAATTTTTTATCAACACCATTAAACAGACTATGGATTATCGGGCCAAAGAAAATATAATGCGTCACGATTTTGTCGATGTATTGAGAGAGTTGAAAAGCAGTCCGAACATGTTTGGTGAGGAAGATACAGACTAGGGTTTTTTTAAAAACCTTTCTTACGAAATAAAAATCTACCGAAACAAATTTTTACTAAATAAATACGAAATTCGTTTTCTGGATAAAACGCGATGATTAATTATTTTTAATCACAGATTAAAGTAAATAAAAAATCAATTTAAGTGACTTTAACATAACTTTTATGGGTAATTTTAACGTAAGTTATGTTAGATTTACATTATGAAAAAATCAACTATACACAAAACGTGTATGCACTCGAAAGTGTGGACATTGATTTTTCAGAAATGACGGACACGTTGCTGACAGCGCAAGCTTACGTATTTTTTGTCGCTGGATTTCAAACGTCATCTACAACTTTAAGCCATATTCTATATGAACTAGCTCAACATTTGGATATTCAAAACCGCCTCCGAAGTGAAATAATGACAGAATTGGAAAAATGTGAAGGGAAGTTGAATTTTGAAAATATCGGAAAAATGAAATATTTGAATCAAGTTTATCAAGGTATTGTTGATTCTTACCGTTTGTTTACACAAAACAAAATTTTTGTTTCAATTTTTGTGTGTCAGACAATTTTTGTTTCAAACTCCAGAAACTTTGAGAAAATATCCAGTTGTGCCGACATTGATCAGAGAGTCTGGAGAGCCATATACGTTTAGGGGAACTCAATTAACGATTCCGTCGAAACAAAAAATTTGGATTCCAGTTTACAGCATTCATCATGATCCTATCATTTATCCGAATCCAAATACTTTCGATCCGGACAGATTCACGGAGAAGGCTAAACAAGGGAGACATCAGATGAGTTATTTACCTTTTGGAAGTGGGCCCAGAAACTGTATCGGTATGAAATATTTAAAATTTTTATGTTGTTCAATTCGAGGACATAAATTTGTGTGAAAATAATGTGAATATAAACATGTTATGTTGTTTTCAAACAGCCGAACGTTTTGCAATGTACGAAATCAAGGCATGTCTGTCGAAAGTGATAGAATATTTTCAAGTGGACGTTTGCGAACAAACTGTGATTCCGTATAAGCAAAATCCTGCAGCAGTAATCTTATCACCAATAAATGGTATATATTTAAAATTTATAAGATTAAAAAAGTGACCTTATTTGTTTTGTTGTTTTTTTTTATTATTATATATATATATATATATATATATATGAAACGCCCGAGCAAAATGGATGATCTAAAAAAAATCGCGTCATTAAAAAAATATTAAATCAACATTAGACAAACTTTTTTTAACATTAATTAACTTTTATCAGTAGTATTTTTGTTTATATTACGTAATTGTGCAAAATAAAGGAATGCGATTTCTTATGGATAAAGTGAAATTGGTTTTTGTAACTACTGTCTGTTTTTATCAGCAGCAATTTTTATTATATTCATGATCTCTGTGGCATTAGTTTTTGTGTACACGATAATAAAATTGTCTGTAAAACTGTAATTCAATTATTCAATGATGGTACTATTTTTTCTAATTAATTTTTTCATTATTCCTTTTTTATTTTCTTGCAGAAATATTTCATAAGTACTATTGCAATTTAAAACAAATAAAAATGTGTTTTTACAAAGTGTCGTAACACATTAATTAAGATATTTTTTCAATCATCATTAATAAAAAAAAAACATTAAAGAATGTTTTAACGGTACCAAATCGATTACCAACAAATTTTCATTAACATAATTTAATGTACGATCGTACGAAGTGCATTCACATCACAAATAAAATAACAAAATTAAAAAAAAAAGACGTTCTCATAAAGTGCACACTTGTATAACCAAAAATTAAATAAAATTGGGTATTCAACGTAAGACAGTGAATTAGTTTTTTAACAAATATTTCGAAAAATTGTAATCATTTGTGTTCATGAGTAAGCTCTGTTGGGGATTGATAAGAATATACAAAGATCGTTAACATATATATCATATGTAAACATTGTCGTGTCCGATTAAATTTTAGTTACTTTGATACTGAATTAATGTTTAAAGCAATTTCATTACTTTCTAAAAATGGCAGCAAAATTCCCATGAAAAAAACTTTCAAATATTTGTTTATATGAAAAGAAATCGTAACGCTTCTTAAACGAAAGAATAAATTAATAATCTGTAGTTGTTTTCCAAGTTAATAATTTCCCCTCTATTAATAATAATCTCCAGACAACGTTTCCAAATAACATTAACATTTTTTTCTGTCTACGCATAATCATCCACCAGCAATTTTGTAAAATATTATCTTCTTTTATAATTTCCTTAACACATTAATTCGTGCATTCATGCATTTTCATTCAACGAATTCTTGGATGATGTAATAAACAGAGCAATTACGACGCCATATAATACAAGCTACATTAATTCGTTAGACTATACTGCTAAACAAATAAAATTAATTATCATTAACAGTCCGTTATGCAGAATCAGAACGCTTTCCCTAGATTACCGACAATCCCAATCATTCATTATTTAATTTTTCATGCCGCGTATTTTTGATCGCATGTATTTCGACGGTACACGAAAAATTTCCGCGACCAATTAAATTTTTCCGCCGAAGTATTACAAACAAAGAAAAATAAAAACCATTGATTGACAAAAAGTACATCGAAATTAGTTGATTGTTACAGTCGGGCTTGAGTAGTTTAATTTCTAATCAATCGGAGTCGTTAATCGACGAAGTGTCGAAAATAAAATCGCGGCTGATAAATTCGCTTGGAGCGATGAAATTTTTGTTTTGGTTTGTGACGTAAATCCTGCTGGTGTACAAAACAGAAAAGTTGAATATGCGCGACGGAAGGTCCAAGAAGCGTCTCGCGGTTCAGCAGGCCGAGCGGCCCGATGATTGGTCGGCCGAGTGACGCGCGTGGAGTGGGAGAACTCGGAGAACGGGTCGATGCTAAAAGAAGACGCAAGTCGGAGCGTGTACTCAGTTTACAGTTCGAGCTCGATTACGACTTGAAAGGTGGATTGCTGGTGTCGACAGTCCAGGTGAAAATCCCGGACAACACCCGAAACGAACCCACCGACGACACCCCCGTCATTAGCTCCGACGACACCGAACGACCAGCGAGAACACAGGTGAGGCTATTTTTAGAACCGCGCTTGGACCGACGTAGATCCGAGACTGCGGACCTACAAGTATTCTTGGAAAGAAAACACTCGACAGTCGATTTTGAATTTCTGGTGATAGGCAAGGGTCGAACGGCAGCGAGAGAAAATAAAATTAATCTTGCGATTTCAGGAGCGAATATCAAGGGTGAGATTTGGACCACCAACGGGATCGCGGGCTGCAACTCGACTCAGTGGACTGGACCGCAGTGACTATGTAAACCCCAAAGGCCGCTGGCATTTGCTTCAACAGACGCGCCAACAATTCACCTTTTCAGCTCCGAATCTTGAGGAACTACGCAAACTGGCTCCGGAAGTGAGGATAAAGCAAATTGGAATGAGGGAGGACCTCCTGTCGATCATTCGACACACGAGTAGCGACCATTTTTCTGAAGAACTCTAGCCAAGCTGGAGTGCGAGGCTCAGGACGAATACCCCGACTGTGATATCGAGAGGCACACCTTTAGATTAGATGCTTGGCCACCGTCGAGCTGCTGCTGCTGCTAGGCCTGAAAACTCGTTGTTTCCCCTTCGTTTCGAGTCCGATTCTTTTGTCCCGGTTGGTCGAGCGAGGAAAGGCTCCAGGATCAAAGCCGGACGAAGCCAGGATTGAAGCCGCCAGGCCGCTGTTATGCCTTGGGTTGCCGCTTGTCTCAACCTATTGACAAGCCCCGTCTTGGGCTACTGCGTGGCCGTGCGAAAACTTGCGCTCCAAGCTGGTTTACTGCAGAAACCGGGCTCGCCGAACGTTCTTCACACCATGGCTCCTAGCATAGACAACAAAATGTTGGGTGAGTAATTTACCGTCGCAGGTACTGACATTTTTTCATACAAAGATACCATTCCTGAATACACATAAGACGATGTTTTATTTGAGACAATGTTTATTCGCTTACGGGATGTATCTACTTTTATCATCAAAATTTAAACTTTCAAAACGTTTCAACTACACAAATTTTAGAACAATTATTATTTATATCTATGTGTAAGACATTAAACTTTTTTATTCATAACAATTTCAAACTGCAAAATATAATTTTTTCATTTGCTTCTTTTTAACAACAAATCTATTAAATTTTGTATTTTTTGCAAAGAAATGTGAAAAAATTCTTGCGTATTTTGTTCGTATGGTTTAATTTCAGTTGGAATTCATTATCTAATACCGTTATCATCATACATTACTCTTTTTGAATAAATTCTGCAACCTAAATCGAATCGATCAGAATGCAATACAACTGCGCAACATAGTATACTGATTTATATGTAAATCACCTAGGTCATGGTTATATATCTACAACTTTTCGAATTATTCATAAATTCTTCATCTCTTGTTTTTATAACAATAAATCAATATAAAAATGTAGTTACATCATTATTAAAAGTTTTTACTTATTTACTTATGGTAGTAATTTGTTGTGGCAATTGCCTGGTCCAAAAATTTATAAATTGTTACAATTTCACTTCTGATAAATTTAAATTAATTATCGAAATTTATTTTTATACACAAATGTTCACATTAACAATAGATATTACATTTAAAAAAAATATAAAATAAAATTTGTTTACCGATAAATTACGATATTTTAACGATAGTTTTTATAATCCCGAAATCAATTCGAGTATATCATAAACAAACATTGAATTCGATATGGCAACGCTGTTCGCTTCATGTCATCAAAACGAAAACATTGTAATTCATTCAGTCTGCTCTTTATTTCTTTTCTGTTGCTTTTCGCTTTATGTTAAAATCTCTTTTCTGATTGGCTGTATTTGTGGGCGGTGGCCTAACTGACCAACACAGGATTCTGATGTGAACGCACTTTCTGATAAAGATGCACACTCACACACACAATAGAAAGTGTTGATCGAAAGAACATTATCGTCGTAAAGAATCGAGTGAGAGTAAAGTATACGAATTTTCACGTCCTTCATAGCGATATTAGTAAATTACTAAAACGACAATTCCAATAAATTATTGATCAAGACTGATATTTCTGTAGCAATGTTTCAATTCACATGTTATATAAGTAAAATTAACAAAACACTGTATTAAATAATAATGAATCAGTCAGCTACACAACCGAAGTTGACTTAATAATGTATAGATAAAAAATAATACACTGAAACATGCATCAAGCGCTGATGTGTTGTAATTTTAACTCGATTATCTATCGTGCGATATGCTCAAATTTATCACTATAATTAATAAGATAATTTATACTATAAAATTAACGTCATTGTTCAGGCGAAACTTATTCCACGCAAAAATAAAAATAATGCGAAGCGCGTAAATAGCGAATACAGCAATTTCCTCAGCTCTATTAGATTTATTTTTACCAAAACTTACGCCACTGTCACGTGTAGCGATGCTTGTTTTCTCGCGATCAACCCGATTTTAAAATGATTTTTTTCTATCCTTTTATGTAGACCAATTTTCTATTCAACAGTAAAAAATATATAATGTTAAATATATATTATACATAGTTTTCTTTATTATTAATGTTGGTTCATTGATTAGAAACAAAGGTTGGGCAAAACATATTAGCTTTGTTATGACAGTATGGATAAACAAAAGAATTATTAATAGTTTGAAAAAAAAAAAAAGAAAAAACTCGAGATATTTCTTTTTCGAAGTAACTTTACTATGTTACAAATTATATTACAAAATAATCACGTGGACTACATACAATCAATATATGGCACATAAAAATTCTATTCTAATATTACATAATGCAACTTTCACTTGCTGCATTCTAGATAGACTGTGCGAATCTAATTTCTATTTTTCTTTGCAAAAATTACTTCGCCTTAAAAGACGAAGCAAAAATTCTTTGATGTATTATACTTATTTACATTTAATTGACCCACAAATTTTCTTGATCTTTGATATAAAATTATTAAAAATCTTGCCAAAGCAACATACAGTTTGTACAAAATTCATATTCCGTATGCTGAAAAATAATCGGAATGATAAGCCTGTACACCAGTCGTAAAAAAAATTAGATTTTTTCTATAACAATATCATACTTGAAAAACAATGTCAAAGAAGATGAATTTTTATTCAACAGAGGTAACAAAAGCTATATTAAAACACATAAAAAATATTTATAAGATGAACAATACAACGATGACAATTCATTACCGTATTTAAACATTTTGACGTTGAAACAAATACATTATTAATATTTTGTATAAACAAGAAAACTTTAATACATGTTTCGAAAAATGCTTTTTCAATTTTTTAAAAAATGGTAGAGAATGTTTGAAAATTGTAAAAAGTCTAAAACTCACAGTTTGATTTCTCTGAGTTAAGACC
>JABFOV010004056.1:0-14742 GCA_022817685.1 Aradophagus sp. ZL-2020 | reverse complement strand
CCCCCCTCCCGCGCCGCTACTCGAAACGTCCTCGAAGCCGGCGATACAGCCAATAAAGTGCCACTACTCGGGCGTAACGCTTTTTCAAATCTCCCCCTCGCTCTCCCGCTGTCCGTTCTCCTCCTTGGCCTACGTTTCCGAACGAAAATCCGCTCGCAGCGACAAGGGGCCGAATTATTCGACCACTCGACAATGGGAAAATTCGTAACGCGCGATAGAGATTAATTGGATTGCGATCGGCCGGGCGTGTTCCTTCGATAACTAACAAGCGCGCTTTCGGTGCCGGGGAAAAGAGTCGCCGCAAAGACAAACATTTCACTCGGCCGGCGAGGCCGCGACGCTTAATTATCGCGGTTATCGCAATTATCGCGCGATTCTTCCACCCGGCCTTTCGCCCGAAGCCAATTGTTCCGCCAAAACGACCAACTCGAGCGTTCGACGACAAGAAGCCGCGAATTTCCAACCCGGCCGTTTTGCGCTCACATTGTTTTAATTGGCGGCTGAACGGGTTTCCGCGGTATCAAGTATCCGCGTCGCACTGCAATAAAAATTCGACGATGTAAAGACAACGTTACAACGATTATTCGACAACGAGCTTTTCGCCGCGATGACAAGTTGCTCGCTCCGCCCGTCGCATAGTTTTACGTCATTTATTTGTCTGTTTGTTGTAACTCTTTTCCGCCATCCTTCGAGTGCTTTTGCTTCGTTTGCGAACGCGCAAACTGACGGCGGATTGTGACGCTATGAAAAGGAGGCACTTTTTTTTTTCTTTTTTCTTTTTCGACTACCAGTTTTATGCTCCGGATTTCTTTCTCCTTTTTTCTCTTTCGCCTCTCATTTCCTGCGTTAATGAAACAGGTTTCTAATTTTGTTCATCGCGTCTGTTTGTTGTCGTTGGGTGCTATTTACCATCGCTAAATGTTAACACGTGTTGTGATAGAAGATTAAGTCGCGAAACTGAAAGGTGAATAAAGCATTTAATATTTCTCGAAATTATTTAAATAGAAACGATTCGTATGTACGTGTTCCGTAAAGTGATATCAAAAGCATACATGGATTATATGATTCAGTTTATTCTTGCTAACGTATTAATGGCGCAGCGTAGGTTTGTTTCAAGTACATTCGCTGCACAATTGTAGAAAAAATTGTTGTTGTGGTTTTTATGAGAAGTAACCCGTACGGAACATCCACCATAAACCACGTTGCTTAAACGAGTCGCCGTTGTTTAAGGGTTCGAAGGTTGAAGCAACGGCCAATCAACGTGGTTTATGGTGGATGTTAATTAATAGTGCTGTGTAGAAAGAGATTACTATTTTTTTATTTTGTTAACATTTTTTTTTAATACAACAATAATTGGATTTCTTGCATGAAAGTTTGCAATATTTGTTTCTCAACAAATTAACAATACCGTCAACACTTACTAGATTCGTATAAATTGATCTTTTGCATAATTCCTTTCAAATAATTCACAACTCATTCAACGTTATCCTCGTAACATACTTAATGAACTCGTACAGTCTACCGTAATCCATAACAGTCCCCTCGACTGTTCTCATGTCCATCTTGCGAGAAGATTGGAATAAACATTGCCTTCGTTATCACGACCGAAAGAATTTCCGTTCAAAACTTGGTATTAAAAACAGTTAATAGCGACTACCGCGCAGCAGCTGGATGCGCTCGAATAAGACGTGTCCGTCAGTACCACGTATCATAATTGAATCGACGTAGTTCCGCGCTAATGATGATGGAATTTTGACAGAGTTAATAATTTCGGCGCTCGTCGCTCCGCAAAAGACTGTAATCGGATTAACCGAATTATGCACTTAGGAGCCCTGTTACGGGTGGCGCTGTTCGGGCCAATAATAAACATCGAATTGCACATCGGAGTCGTCGGAAAGTTTCACTTTCGTCAATTATAAACAACGCTCCACGGACCCGGCCCAGGGAAATTTTTCAATTTCAAACACCTCGGCTGCGGCACTCGCGAAACCGAAGAGATTATTAAAGATTCAGCGCCCCCTGGCCCTCCGTCTGCCGCGCGCATTCTCTCTCGCTCTGTCGGAGACGATGTACTAATGCATTCCCGTCTCTTCGGAATTCAGCTTGGAACAAGGCGCGCACCAGCCGAGCGGTCTCTTTCGAGTCTTTGGCGCCGGCGATGTCACAAAAGGGAACATAAGAAAAAAAAAAAAAGAAAAAAGAAGAAGGAAATAAAGGCGAACAGGATAAACTCGGCAAATAGACGAAAGTCTTGGCGCGCAGGGAGGGGAGGGGCAAATTACACGCCGCCACGTCACGGGTTCTCTTTCACGGGATTATCGGTTATTACCCTACTTTTTTTTTCTCGCCGCTCCTGTTGGAATTCGGCTTTAACGGAGGTCGATCGTTTTTAATGAGTCGTTACGAGCGGACAGCGCCCGGCGGAAATTGAAATTCGCCGCAAGCCCGATACTTTAAAGTTTAACGCTTATTGAAAGTCGGCCCCGCGCTTATTTGATATATTAACTTCGTTATTGGAAATGTGACATTTTGTTTCGATCGAACGCGCGCCTGAAAGATGGTTAATGACGGCCGCGATTGTTCGATTCGAGTGGGGGGAAGAGGGCAGCATGACAAACGTCCATTAAAGGCCAGTATTAGAGTAAATAACAGTTCCGTGGGGCAGGAAGAAGGGGGAGGGGGCAAATCCGGCGATTCTAATTCATTCGGCTGTTCAAGCAGGGTGACTGCCAGGTATTTTTCGATACTAAAAATGATAAGTGTGCCGAGCTTTTGCGACGCATTTTTCTCACACTTTTTCCACTTCTCCCTCCTCCTCCCCCCCCCCTTCCTCCCAAAACCGTCCCCGTAATCCGGCGATAATAATCCATAACCCATTAAAGCCGAGTGCGCACGCGAGCGCGAAAGAGTGCCCGTCCAGTTTCAAAGCGGGAAATTTTTCCTCGCGCGTTAATCTCGGGATTAAGCGCGGGTTCTTTCGCGGGTAGGAATGCCGTACGCGTGTATGTCTGGCCGCCAATTTACGGCTAGTCGCGAGCGAAAAGAAGGACGGTGGCAGAAAAAAGGGACCGGGGAAAAATGAAAAAAAAATTCATGTATCTGCGCTTGCGGCCGCGAGCAAGTTGCATGTGTAACGAGGTGAGAACGAGCGCACACCTATCGCGCAAAGCCATATTCTCCGAGATTTTTCCACGACGAAACCACACATTTTCGCGTTTTCGAGATAATATTCATTCGGGGGAGGGGAAGGGGGGGACAAAAAATGGAAACAGTGTGCCGCGTGAGTAATTGCCACAGCCCGCTTGCGAGAAGTTGATATAAATAAGATGTATTTCGTGTTAACGAGTACTCGCGTCTGTGGCCCAAAGTTCAGTGAACGTGTTGGTCTTTCAGTCCCGAATGTTTAGAATTAAGCAATTTCAATCAAGATTTGTGATAAAACTTGTTTTATGATGACTGAGTAATGTATACTTTATTATTAGAGACTTTATAGATGATACAAGAATGTTTTACGTTTTTGGTATAAACTAACATTTATTTTGATATTAATATGAAAAAATGGGTACTATTCATGAAGAAAAATTATTGTCACGTCAAATATGAAACTTACTAATTTACAAAGTTTTCTTCTTCATATTTTATGTAATTTCTTCTACTTACAACAAATATGTTGTTTATCAAATAAAAATCTGTTGCTCGTTGACAATTTTTCGAATGCATTCCGAATAAAAGGGTATTTAAAACTCATTTTTTGCATTATCTTTGTATGTTTATTATGTATTTTTATGTATATTTATTCATGATATTTTTTTGAAGCATCCTACCTTACGTGTTTGATATATATGTGTATGTTGATGTATACAGAAATAGTTATGTAAAAAGAAAAGTGAAAAAAATTGCTTCTATTCGTTGCCCTTGTGTCGCGTAAATATATGTTTACGAATCGTATTTGCTCTCAGAAATAACGTGTTTCTAACCAGTGTCGTTTCGTTTTTGTTTCAGGTGAGTAAGAAGCCAGAATGAACGTAACGATAGTTGCGGTAAGCGTGAGTACTAATATTTAAAATGTATTTGCAATGTATATAAATTTCTCGCGAACTCAAGAAAACAGAGAAAGTATGCGAGCAAAATTACTAGAGTGAGAAAATATGATAAAAGTGTAAATAATATGTGATAATTATAATGAATCCGTTTTTTTATTGTGTATGTATTGAGTGACGGTAATAGTGTAAAATTGTATTTAACTGAGCATGCGCAGTGTGTATTGCGCATGCGTAAAATCCAAAGTCACTCCGTGATTGAGTGAAATCTTACACCGTTAAACCTACACTTTCCGTTGAACTTGGAATATTTTTACCAGTGCATTTTTGCCTAAGCAAATTTTTAATCGATGGAGAGAGGCCACTTGACGAGCATGAAAACACGAAGCCATCATCGACAATTAACTGGCCAATCGCAACAGAAGGGTGAAATGCTGGCTAGCTCGTCCATCAGGGAGGGAGGGAAGAGGAGGGTAGCGAAAAAGCGAATCGTGACGAGAGGCCCGGCGAAAAGATCGAAAAGACAGTCGAACGAAAAGCCATCCTTTCACGTCGACAATTTCCCTAAAACCCTTCGGCGCGCGCGCCACTCGAGACCGGCCATTATTCTGTCGAACAAAAGCAATAATCCTCTCATACATTACCCGAACGAGCCTCGAAATATATATTAAAGAATCAGTCAGGTCGAGGAGCCGCGCCGCGGTTGTCTAGGCGACGCCAGGGCGACCGGGCCCCCCCCCCCCCTTCGCTCGGCGAAAAGTACTGGGCCCGGGGGAGCGCCGGTTCTCGCAATTCTAATGGTCCCGCCGCGCCGTCCGATAGCTCGCAGCCAAGCCAATCTGCCTCCAGGGAGCAGTTCAACCTGCATCGATCTAATGCCAATCCCTTCGCGCCCCCCTCGTTCTTTTCTTTTCTTTCTTGCCTCGCTCCCTCGTTTCGTTACGTTGCGCCGCGACGGGGCGAAGTTTACTTATGGCACTTGAAATTTCCCGCCGACAACCAAAGAAAAAGGAGCAACGTTTGTACCCGCTCGGAGCCGAATCAAGAGATCACGCGATGACGAGCCGGAGGACGGTGTCGAAGTCAGTAACGCGCTTTCGCGCTGGCAATTGTTATTTTGATAAGTCGATTCAATCGCCACAGATTCGTCGCTCGTTTGTTCGTGGTTTCCCGTCTTTTCCCGGGGCATAATAAACACGCGGCGCCTCCCCTTAATGGAATTTCTAACGATTCGACTTTGCGCGACGTTTAATTGAGTGTTGGATATATAGCTGACATTTGAGTGCAAAGTTCGAAGTGAGGAAGACTTATTTATCCACGTTGTATTCTTACAAACAGTGAAAACCCTGGTGGAATTGATGAATTCCGAAATGCATTTCTTTGGACTTTTCAGAGTCCATATAGATCAAACTAGAATGCATTTCAACTTTCCCACATGGAAATATCCACGCGATTTAAACTTTTGAAAAATTTCGACTAACGTGATGTATATTTTAACAACAAATTTGAAGTAGATACATTTACTTTGTTTGTTTGTTTGTTTGTTTTTTTCAATTGTTTATGAATGACACATTTTAACAAATTGTGTGGATATTTTGTGATGGAAAACTTTACACTACTAAATTAAAAGTAATAGTAGGGTGTGGATCAAAATAAGGATGTTTCATTTTTTTAACATAGCTCACACATGGTTTTAAATTTAAGGATTGCAAGTATACAGATTTGCAAATTTCGTACATTTCAACTCAACAATCTTGTAACGATACGAAAAGTAGTGTAAACAAGATTATACTACTTGGATCTCAAGATTTTGATTTTAAGAAAATTCAACCTGAGTAGATACTTCCGCTGGCTTTGCGATCTTTGCGATCCAGGTGGTCGGGGATTAATAACTCGTTGATCCTGCATAGGCCAATTAGGAAAGGTTGATTCAGTGAGCCGCTGGGCGCTGATTTATTAAGTTGATTATTTCAAGCCGCTTGTTTGATAATACGCATTGCCGCGATTTCTAAGCGCGAAACAGCGCGGGGCAGTGGACTCTTCCCTTAATTCGCGGTTTGTCGCGGTTCGTTATTAACATGGCCAATTGCATTGTGCCCCGGCAATTTGTCATTCGCGACTCGCGTTTTTACAGATTTTAATTGAAAATCGCTACTTCAAGCAACGCGCATATTCCGCGCATAATCGCTTATTCATTAACGCGCCGCCCGCTCTTATAATTGATCGCTGAAATTCAAATAATTCGCCCTGTGATTAATTAAACATCGAGCGTATCAATTTTACGACGCAATTTTCGTGACGCAACGATTGAACGGCCGAACACGCCGGCCAGTGATACTCCGTCATAATTGACCTTTAATAAAAACTCTCGGCACTCGGTAATTGACTTTTACAAAATGACTCCGGCAAATGTTGCTTTATTTCTCCAGGTGCTCTTGCATTCCTCGTGCGAGCGTTTGAAAAGAATTTCACTGACATGCCCCGCACACGCTTTGCGTAATAAAACGTAACGCGCAAACGCTCACCTTACGTTTCTATCAGCGAAAACCTTTCATCAACCCGAGCCTTTGCCGATAGTCGCGAACGTTAAGCGATTAGCCGAAGGAGCGGAGAAAAAAGAGGACGCCTTGAAAAAAAGTTTATTAAAATCACGCGTTTGTAAATAGCGGCGAAACCGCCGCCGGGGATGGGGGAGTCAAGTGCGCCGAGTGTTTGTATCTTTATTAAATTTACTAAGAAAAACAAACGCCGCCGTTACTACTCTTGTCCAGATGTTCCCTCAAATACAATTAAACTGGCTTGATATCAAGGCAAATAAAAATAATACTCATGCGAATGGAAGTGAATTGTTTGCCGAGCTCGTTGCTCCGGCAATTTTTCCCATTTTCAACTCAATCGATCGCGGCGGGCCGTACTTTCCTTCCGATCAAAGGCGATTCGCAAGGTCATGTATATGCAAACGTCCGAACTCTCGCCTGCTTCGTTACAACGAAAAAGAACGACGTTGATTGGAATTATAAGACAATTCGTAGTCGACTTTTTTTCTCCAATTCACCCGAATGTGCGCGCTCCTGCGATTTCACGTGATAAATTAAAATTGATACTTTGAGAGAAATGCACTGACAAACTAACGATATTAGATTACGTATTTAATTACTTGTTGGGAATTGATTGTTAGCCAATTAAATTGGACTTTTCATTTGCAATTATTGATTGTAATGGAATTTATGTATCCGATAAATTCATTTTAGTCGGTGTAACAGCTGTGAGTAGAAAAGTGGTAAAAGTTGTTTGGAAAATTTCTTTTACGTCTACGCGGCTATTTTCGTGACACATTGATATTGAGGACAAAATTTACAAGTTCATTAAAGAGGTTGTAAATAAAAAATAAACAAAGATCCGTCGTTTTCTCGGCGACTGCTTACTTTTCGACCTTCGACTATCGGCGCGTCGATTATTCATGCGCGAGCGTCGCGCAATCGAATCGAAACAATTGGTTAACGCGCGAGCCGCTAGACGAGGAATCACGTGTGAATTGGCCGGTGAAATTAACCCCGGCGCAAAAGTGCAACGACCTGGATTCTCGGGTCCAAGTGGGCCGGCTGAATTTCACGCGGTCTCACCCTGTAGATGCGAAATGCAGCCCGCGTCAGTCATCCATTTCATTCATGACGATCTCCATTGTTCCATAAGATTCCGCTATTAGTACTTGCCATTCTCCTCTCGTTGCCGGGATTAACTGCACCGTCTGCGCGTTGCATTGTAAACGGTGCCTTAAGTGGTTAAAAAGCGCCGGCGACTATTCGTCATCGCGCCGAAACCTTTGAGTAGATAAGCGACTAAAAATGCCGGCCTCGTAAATCATTTCACGTTTCCTCGCATGTTCGCGAAGAAAGGGATCTATGTATGGGGTGTGTTATGAAAACGTGACGCGCATTGGCGATTTCTGCGGTAAAAGAGAAGAAAACAGCGAGAGAAAAAGGGCGGAATTGAAAGAAAAAGAGCCCGGTATCGTGGACGGGGGTATTACATAAACGTTTGAGGATTTTTTCCGTCGGTCATTACAATTCGTTCGATTTAGATTTAACAATGCGAGATTATTGCCATGCAAATGTCAATTACGCCGCAAGATTTTTATGAAAAACGATTGCGCGATTGTGCTTTTGTTTTTTTGACGCCGGGTTGCTTCTTCGCCTGAAATCGCCCGTTCCTCCCGGAATCAAGTGTAAATAAAAGCCGATCGTTCGTGAACGCCGGATCGTAAAGTGCAACGAGCGCGCCCGTCTCTTTACGAGTCTAGCGATGAAAAATATCAAACGGAACTGTAATCTTGGGGGCCGAGTTAATTGCGCGTTTGTTTGCCCGGCGTCTTGCTTCAAGACGTAGAATCGATTGGTCAAAGAATTGTACTTACGACGCGAGGAAATCATCGAAACGATACGTTGGATGAATGGTCAAGGAAAACTCCCCAGTAAAAATTGAATCACGGTGCTTGTTGGGCGCGCCCTGCTTAATTATCGGAGTCTTCAAAGGTAATCAACATGTACTTGGCTCAACTTTATTCATAGTAGAATACGAAAACTACATTCCATGGTTAATTCAACTACACTAATTGTTCTTTTAATTGAAATATTGTTTTCTTCAGTTGGAATTCACTTTTATTTTACCCATGTCTTTAATTATACCAATAATTTTCTTCCCGCGGAACACCGTTACCTGTACGGACCTCTCCCGTTCTATTTGTTACTCCAATACATCTAGGCTTTATTGGGTCTTTATTGGGCCTACGTAATCTGGGTTCGCCCGTACACATTCTTACCAGCGCTAGTGAGGAAGTATGACAAATGGCTGGACTTGGGAGGGGTCGGAAATTGGCCCGTAAACAAGTTAAGCAGTCAAAGTGAATCCGGAGAACGTTAAATCGCATCATCCTTTTATCCCGATAAAGCGCACGACAGAGTTAATAACGCAATTCGGGGTACTTTTTGTTCGGCGCACCGGGGACAGGCAAAAGCTCGCGTTTTGTCAGCGGGAATTTTTCAGGTGGGATTGCCGGTCAAAGAGAGCCGCGGCTAAATCCGCCGCAACGCGCTTCTAACTCGGTCATAATCATGCGCCGGGAAGAAAGTTGCGGGCGCGCGAGTGTGACATAAGCGGGGATATTGGAAATACGAAATCGACATGGGCGCCGTAAAACGATACCTAAAAAGGAGCATTCGGCGGCGTGATGGAACGGCGGGGGGGGGGGGAATTTGCGGCGAAAAATGCCGAACCAGCCGTGGCTTTATGGAGTCCGTAAATTGTCGCCTTTAATGAAACGAAAAAGCGCGTGCGACAATAAAAATCGACTCGGCAGTCGGCTCGCGCCGAGTGTGAAAAATGTTGCGCAATCAATTCACCTTTTACACGCGCATAATGAATAATTTGAATTTATAAATTACTGCGCCGGTGAATTATCGCCGTCCATAAATGTAAAGCAATATATTTTATTACAATGCACGGGAGAGCGACGCGGCCGTGGTTTTCACGTTGTAAAACACCGATGTTACAGCGGATCAATGCGGGATGGTGTATACCTACAACTCGGGGAATCAAATATTCATGCACTACTGCTTTGCCATTACTTATAATACAGATTCGAAATTGATAACTCGGCGTTGCCCGCGACCGCTTTTAAACTTCATAAAGCACTTTTACGATGATACACGCGGTATTATCATAATCATAAAGCTGTATCCGCGGCTGCGATCTTCCGCCAGGCCGGCCAGGGCAATTTTTCTCGTTACCGGCGGATTAAAATTAGAAGACGGCATTAACGGTATAAATATGAGAGCCCGGTCGAGATCGGCGCCCCGATACACTTTTGTTTGCTCGGCCAAGGCGAAATGGAGGGGGCAAAAAGTGGAGTGCGCTACATAATACTTGTCGTTAAATTTCAAGTACCACTTTGCACTTTCTCCTCGGCAGCGGCGGCGGCGGCGCGCGCGCGAGCGCGCGCACACACGCCTGGCCCCCGCGTCCTTTTCATCGTTATTATTATTATTGTGGCCATTCCTCCACCCTCCCTCGACATCCGGATCCTCGTCTTCTTCCTGTCGCGGCATTTTAAAAAATCGTTATCACGCCGAACATTTGTCACGGCGCGCGTCATAAAGTGATCTGCAGCCGTAATGAAATGTCAGCCGCACGTGACGTCATTTACGGTTTATGTTTGTTAATAACGGTGGCGCCATCTGCGCCTGCGCGGCGATTTGTTGTAACTGCGAAATGATTATGAGAGCTCGCGCGCGCGCCGCGCTGAAACAATAAAGACGGAAGGAGGAAGAGGGAAAAGGGAAATAGCAGGATGCCGAAGAAAAATTAATACGTTCCGCGGAGAATGCCCGGATCGCCCTCGGCGCCGCTCGCCCGGACGTTTATTGCGCCTCTTAAATCATACGAAATAATCGCTCGGGCGCGTCAATTACAAAAATACGTACAAAAGTCGGCGCGCAACGGTCACGTAATGACCCGAGTACGGGCTCTTAATAACGTTGGGAATTGCGGACAAAAAGGGAGGACAACAAGTAGCCGGCACGACCGTGTAACCCAGAGCATCGTCTCGCGTGACGCGAGCAAAAGGCTCCGACCCTGCTGCTGTTGCGACCGAACCTTACGCAACCTCGCGTATCGTGACTTCGTCGCGGTGGGTCTATCCGGGAGGAAGTCGTCAACCTCGACACGTTATTAAGGGAAATGTGCCGATGGATGACTAACGACGTGGGCCAAGACGACGGCCCGTCACACTGCGGCAACATTTTGATTTCGATTCCGCCAAGCAAGTCTATTCACTTTGCGTCAATCTTTTTCTTCAGTACCAAAAAAGGGACAGCAATAAAAGAGGCTTCCTACAGTTGGCAGACGGCGTAGCGCTGCTGTCTTACGACCGGATGTTTAACGTGATTTTGTTTGATTGCGATGGCAAATTAGTAATTTGACACTGCGTCAACTGCTTCGGACTTTTTTCATCATACTTATATTATCATCGATGTGCGCGAAATTTCCAAAAGGCCTTTTTCATCAACGAATCTTTTTGTTTTTTCATTGTTACCAAAATTTTTATACTAAAATCAGTGAAATTCGTAAAATAAAATGAAATGTATCGTGTAAAGAAATTAAATTAAATAAATTTTGTATCAATTTACGAGTGGAAATTTATGGGGCACAACTGGAATGTTGTGCAAGGCGTTCATAAGGCCCTTGTAACGTGACGTCGCCTTATGATGGCCTTGAAACGCCTTGCGTTACATTATATTATAATGTCGTTTGGTTTAATCTTGTTTAATCGATATCTTGTTTATTCAATTTAGCAAATCTATTCAAGTTTAACAAAAAATTCTGTTTTTATTTCTATTTATGTACTTTGCAAATCACGGTGTTCTATATCCAGAAGCAATCACGCTTCCTCATTAAAATTTCAAATATTATGTTGTATAAAGCTGATCGCGGTATTATTTCCTTATTTCCGAAACCACTTTTTCATCACACCATTTTAATATTTTCCATTATCAGTTCGCCATCTCAATTATTTTTACCCGGCTTGTATTATAATTAATCGCTCAAAATAACGATGTAGATGTTAGAGCAGAGATATTGTTACTCGAAATGGAAAAAAAAAAAAAAAAATGAAGTAAGTAATTAGGGAGAGATCGGTAGAAAAACTTGGATGTATATCATAATTAGCAGCACCGTTGGTCCCGCGTGTGTGCATTTATCTTGGCAACATCGTTGCAAGTGACTAATGAATAATCGAATGCGCCACGTAAGCCAATCAGTGATAATGGCAAAAAAATAAAAGAGGTTACGTCGCGTGCTTTTTACCGATCGAGGGTGCGCGATAATATAAATATATTATGGCCATTCGAAGAGTACGATTGAGTCGACTAGAAGCAGGCGTCATTCATCATATGTTAAAAATTAATTATTCGCATCGACTCGTCAATTATTTAACGCATCTTCTATACATGTTCCGCATAATTACTTTTGTGATTATGACGAGAAAAAAAAGGGAGGAGGGGTAATAATCACCGGTTAAAATCAATAAGAATCTATGTTTGCGTATTTTACGCTTTCCAAATTATTATGTTAATTACGTTCGCAAGGAATTTCTGGACCAAGTTTGCTGATCGCCGATAAAATCTTTAGAATGTTTTGAAGTTAGTTACAGAATGTCTGTGGTGAGTTTGCCAACGTTCATAATATGCTTTTAAGTAGTTGGAGCTTTGGTGAATGTCGCGCAAATGATGAAAGTAATCCAATAATAACAATGCTGAAGTAGCAATAAAACAGAATGATACAGTGAGGCTTGTATTGGCCAAAAGAGTAAATTTTTTAAAGGATTTCATGTTTGAAACAAAACATTGTTCAGCATATATCGACACAAGAAGAAATGTATTCAGTTGCAATTAAATGTTCGTTGAAATGTATTGTTCGGACAAGACAAATGATGTACACTTTTTCCTTATTATGTATCATCATATTGATACATTATTATAACTTTTTTTTTTTTTTTTGTAAAAATTTAATTGTTTTGAAATAATGTACGAAAATAGCGAAATTTCAACTTGACTCAAGATTTTACAGCTTGGTTAATAGAGACTGTGTGAAAAGTGCAATAAACGATATTACGTTAGCATAAAATTATTTGCCTATTAATACAAAAATAACGAAACCCCGTTTCTTTTTCAGGTGAGTACCCACAACACAAATCCATTATGAACCATCTACGTATTCGTGAGTAAACGTCAAGCCAATTACCCTATTAACGTGCTCGAGTCATCAAACGTCAAGACACGGGCTGAGCCGCGAAAACCGAGTCTCTGGATTCGTGCTGGCGCGACAGCATTTATTATCCAGCGATTAACAAGCGGCGATAGAAAAACAAATAGCTCGCGAGCGAGTCAAGAACATTGACTCGATAATGAACCTCGGCCAAAACACGATCAAGCTCTGATTAGGCGTCGATCAGAAAGCAATTTGTCGTATCTGAAACAGTCGCGTCTATGTCAAAACACTCCCCTCGTCCCAAAGACTTGATAGTGCAATCAACTGTTTTTTGTCCGCGAAAAGGAATTAATTCGCCCGTCTCCAAAGCGCAATTCACTTTCAGCTCACTTTCTGAACTGTGCCCGGCCTCTATTTGCATGAATAATGCAATCAATGGAGAAAAAGAGCGGAATATTAGTGATTTACATTTGTAATTTCGGGCATGTTTTGGAGCGGCGCACCCTCGGCTCGTCGTCCGATTGATTTGTTTAGGGGCTTCGAGCGGGTAAATAGAAACGCGCAAGGGGAGCTGGATGTTCGCGACGTCCAGCCAACCGTGGGGCACTCTTAAGGGTTTTCTGCTCAAAGAAACGCTCCGATTTCAATGCTTGGTTTGTTCGTTCGTTGGCAAACGGAAAAACAAGAAGCTGCGACGAATCGACGCGTCGCCCCCGCCTCGGCTTCACCCCATCCCCCACCCTCTTATCCTGGCGCGATTTCCGATCCGCATTCTGCGTCTTTTTTCAATTCGAGGGGACGCGGTAAAGCGACATTTGAATAACTAAGCAATACTTGTTTATGCCGCTGTCGACAATATTCTTGGGGTCGCACGGCCGGCGTATTAGTTGCTTGATAAATGTCCGTTCGGGGGCTTATTAAACTGCCCCTTTTTCGCAGATAATAAGCTGCTCCTCAAAGGAATGTTGAATATTAAAACGAGCCCCCGTAACAAATCCGTTGATACGGCTCGATGAATTTATTCGGCCTCTTTTTTCGGACGGCTGCCTCCGTACGTGTGATGGATTAATGTTGCTGCTGCTGCTGCTGCTGCAATTGTTGCTGTTAGATTTTTCTGCAAATTAAACGTTGTTTATTGCGCGCTGTGCTATCATGAATTTTAATGCCACCTCGATGCAAATGTGAGGGGTGTGGAGTGCACGGTGATGAATTAAATAAATTAATGTATGCGCGGGACTGTTGTTTACGATAAAACGGCTGGAAAAATATTTAATTTCATAACGCAAAAGCCCGCTTTATACAACTTTGTGTAAATTCGGCAATTATTTGATTTAGTTTAATCTTCACTTCCCCACCCACCCCCCCCCCTTTTTTTCCCTAAACTTAAGACGTTTACGCGGCGCTTGTGAAAAGCGTTTCCACTCGCAACGTTCGACCTGAAAATGAGTTAGTCGAGTTTTATTAATTTATTAATTTACGTCTACGTATTCACCGAATATTTTAAAGCATTAAACGTAAAATTCCGTTAATTTTCCTGTTTGACATTTAATATTTCACCGCGCTGTGACGAATTATTATACGAAATCCTGTAATTGAAATGCACTAGGGAATTTAAATCATATTTTTATGAATCAAAAAATGAATACGGCTTTTTCCCGCGGAATTCGAGAAACGTTTTCACGCTGTCACTTATACACATATCACGCTTCCGACGATAACCAGTGTCTAATTCTCGGTGGGTGACAAATGAATAACAAACAAACATCTACAGCTGACACTGCCGAGCATACACAAGGGGCAGTGGCAGGAGGATGGCGCCCGAACATGAATCATCTCCAAACCATTCCACTCCCCACCTATTCCACGCCGTAGAGCGTGTCCTCCCAACACCACCTGCACCAAGCGACGATATCTCATATCTGCGCCTGCGTAACGTCAG
>JABFOV010004055.1:0-14742 GCA_022817685.1 Aradophagus sp. ZL-2020 | reverse complement strand
GTGTATGGACAGACGCGAGAAGAAAAAATTGATAGAAAAATATAACGGTTTCGTTGGCTGAGGAAAAAGGTGGTTACATTTTTTTTATGGCGGATCAGAATTGCATTAATGTGAATTCGATTAAATCGTTGCGTCTCTATCGGTGAAAGGAAAAACAACGTTCGAAATGAAATGTTTTTCACAATGTTTGCTTTAGGTCGACCAGCGAAGCCCATATTTTTCGTTTTCCTTTTGTTTTTTGTTCATTAATTTCAACGATCGCAAAATGACTGAGAAGAAGGTAAATATTTTAAAAGAATGCGTAAACAAAGTTTGGGCGGTAACTTTAAAAAATCGTTTGGTGATATACTTCTTCCTATCTTTTCGTGGCTAAGTTCGTATTTTTTTTTGTTTCTTTTTGTTTTCTTTACACAATTCATGCGAAACCATTTTATTTTTGTATCAATTCAAAGCAGCGCTTCGGATTTAAAGCAAAGCGAGGAAATAACCGGTCGAAATTTTTCGTTTCATATTTGTGGTTTAGCATTAAATCGATACTAAAAATAGTTGACGGAGAGGAGAAATGAATGGAACGTGGAAAAATTGTGAAAACGTGATAAAGGGCGGACGCGAGAAAAAGTATTCCAATCGAGTCTTTATCAGATGAAAATCATCATTTTTCGAATTTAAAAATCGTATTTTTTTCTCGCAAGCGGAAACAGACGATGACACTTTTTGCGACACGAGTTGCGAAATAAAATTGTCGATTTTTGACACTTCGTTAAGAATTGAGTAAATTATTTTATCGATTAGAAAAAATATTGAGTAATAAATCATTCGTATCTTCGTTCTGCCTGACGATTTTACAGAAATGTCAGACGATTCCACTGAATCTACCTCGAACAAAAAAATTACACATACACATAATATTACACATTATATAGCAATGTTTACAATTAATTCTAAACCAAACCAACCAAATAGATCGTCAAGAAGATAATCTAAATAGTAAATCTAAATAGATGAAAACTAACTCCTCTCACAGCGTCATTACTATAACAGTAGTAACGTTTACAATTTCATTTCTTACCATCTAAATTGGGACACCATGCGCAGGAAGTTTGCAACGTCGATTTGAAATGAATTCCCAATTCTGTAAATTTTCAATAAAAAAATTTCAATTCTAAACGAAGAAAGTAAACGAAAAAAATTGAATTATGTCATTTTATATTATATTGGATATAAACTCAAGTTGTGATTTTGATCGTCGATAGACGAAACAAATGACATTGACATTTTATTAAAAAATTCGTTGCAAGCTTGTTGCACATGGGACACCTTGGCCGTAGTGACGTTCGCGCTGCTCGTAATAAAGTCGGCGCAGTGGTCTGACAAGAAAAATGGTCTTTTGTTGCAGCGCCCTTGACTGCGACGTGCAGCCCCGACAACGAAGACGGAGTGTGCCTGGCGCAGGTGACCATCCCGGCCAACTGGTGGCCGTCGCTGCCCGCGCCCGACGCGTCCGGCCGCATCAAGATACCGAAGACGTTGCCGAGATACGTGCAGCTGGCGTACTCGGTGCTGGAGCCGCGTCCGATCGATGACGCCGGCTCGCAGCGGATGCTCGGCACCGAGGACTACTGCCAGCCCCGCATCCAAATCCAGCCGCTCACCCCGATCGGCCAAGTCACCCTCGCGCCCAACCGGGCCACTTACAAAGAAATCAAGGCCGATGAATTTTTGACGCTCCTCGTGCCGCACGGACCGCTCTACCCGAGGTCGCGACTGCACGTGCCCGTCTTCCTCTACGCCCCGTCGCCCAAGCAAACCGGACAGAGCAGGCCGCTCGTCACGGCGATCATTATTAGGTAACGCTCGACGATTTTACCGTGAGATGAATGACTGGTGTAAGTCGACAGCGAAATCGGAGCACGATTGTTTGGAGGGTTGACGATTCGACATTTTTTACCCAGATAACGTTTTATAATTATGAATGTGAAGTTTTCCACGTGGAAATGTCCACACAATATAAAATTTGGAAAAAATTAAATAAAAAATGTGAGGTAAACGTATGTATTTAAAATCTACTTGAAGTGTGTATATACTTTGAATTTATTGTTAAAATATACATCAAATTTGTTTAATTATTTCAAAAGTTCTAATTATGTGGATATTTCCACGTGGAAAACTTCACATTCATTTATAATTGTACAAGTGTATTGGCTCGTGTTATGTCGCTTGAAATATTAAGAAAAACAAATTTACCAGTATACTTAATGCAACTTATCCACAAGTCAATGAATGCATGTTTTGGATTGGGGTGTAAATCGGTGGCAATTACGATGAATAAAATTTTGTGAAAATGCGAAACGTGGTATAAAACAGTTCTTTTTTTAATCATCACAGTTGGGGTTACTTAACAATGATTATGGTTCGCAGACAGTTGTGATCATACAAGTCCATCATTTAAATCACAAAAGTTGTTTGTAGCAATGACTGTGACACATGTAAACATGATTGGAAAATAAAAGGATCGTAAATGTGGCAGACCACAGTTGTAAATAAATAATAGTAACGTTGGATGTAAGATTACAGTCTCTATTAGAATCATCAAACAGTTTTCCCCAGAAATGTTATTTCCGTCTTGACAAGTCTATAATCCGTAAATAATTTATTATCAGCATCGTCGCGGTCCATGCGAATGCGATGTGAATAACAAGGACGCTTCGCGAATAATCATCCTTTGACAGTTGTTGCGAAAGAAATTAGATGAGCGGGGTAAAAATGTGCAAAGAAAAAATTATTCATCCCCGATCTTCGTGTTCGGATGTTCGTACGCCGGGCACGTGGCGGGTGCATAAGATAACCCAGAAACCAAAATATGACGTTTGTAAAGCAGACACATTTGCTATTGCGTGAACGCCTGGCCGTTCGAACGGCCGGAATTCATAAATCTGTAATGAAGGATAAATAAAGAGCGCGGCGTGACTCGCGTCCAAGTCAAATTCCATGTGTTTTTCGCGCCGGCCGGAGCGCGAAAAACACAAGGACAAAAATATTAGCAACGTTTCTTAAGACTGTTCGGATGTGCGTCAAGTTCGCCGAAAAAGAAGAAGAAAAAAAAAAGAATTTAAGTGTGAGAAACTCGGATACAAATAACGACAAATCAGCAGTTATATATTTAATTTTTTTTATCGCAATGACTCGTATTTACTATTTTTTTGACTATTTTCATTTATGACAAAGCTAAAACTTGTCTTTTTTTTAAATACTTTACGAATGAAAACCTAAGAGTAAAGAGAGCGAATTAATCATAATAACGAGAAAATGAATGCATTTGGTCTAACTTTGCGGGGTCTAACAATAATTGTTAGGATTCTTTCCCCTGTGTATGCAGAAAGTTAAAACAAACGGATTGCGCGTGGAATTGCGCAAACGCGGGCCAAATTGCTGTGGAAAAAGGCATCGACAAGTTTTGTTTACGGACCGTGCGAAACTTTCGTTTTGACTTGTACTCAGAATGGCAATTTAATGCTTAACGCCGGGGCGACGTTGTTATTTCACGAAATGCTTTTCTAATGAAAGTTAAAGCGCCGCGGCGATTGCCGTTAACGGCCGAAGAATTTCGTAAAGGAGAAATTCAAATGATTTTCAATGGAATCCACGAGATTTTTGCGTTGTATTTATAGCGACACTTTTAGAATTCAGTTTTTTCAACATTCATGTATTTTTTTTTTCAATACTTTTTTTTTTTTTTTTTCTTCTTCTTCTTCAATATATTGGACTTATGTAAGAACATCTTGAATAAGAAGCTGAAATAACGGAAAACTTTGCTATTCCTTTTCTTGAGTATTCTTTACATTTTCTTTATATGCAAAACGCTGAGCAAATTCGAATACACAACGAAGTAAAGAAAAAGAAAAACAAAAGGTTAAAAAAAATAGCACGAGTAAATGCATTTTATTTCCACGGTTATATGTGTCATAATTCTTTTTATTTTTCATTTTATATCTCGTCTTACTTTAATAAAATTTTTCCAGCGTAGTAAAAGCGACGTTACAAATAAACATTTACAGGTAACGTAAATAATAAATAATGGAAAAAAGACAAAAATATGTTCATTACTGACCGAGACTCTTTTTAATTTACATGATTTTTCAACTTTATTTTATAAATTTAACCGTATCATTAAACATGTAATGTCCTCGGAATTTTAATTATTATTTACTAAATTATTATGTTTGAAATAAAATATAAAATTAAATTAAAAAAAGTTATCCTGCAAAACAAGCTCGAATTATCAATTTAACTGTATTCCAGCCTTCATAGCATTACAACTTTTCATTCGTACCCCGAAAAAATAAGAACGGAAGAAAATGAAGTAAAAGTTCTGGCGGATCAAAAATCCTATTCATCACCAACCGTCATATTTCAGGATACGAACTAACATTTAAATTCCTCGCGCCGCGCCGGGACCGTTATTATTTTGACGTTCTTCATTTATAACGGAAATGTTTTATCGCCACGATGCTGCTTCTACAAACGAATTCACGCGTCTCTCGCACGTTGGGGAACCGAGCGACAAATGTTTAATTTTTTCGGACCCGCCCACCCCCTTCGACACGGAACATGAATTTTCGCTTGGTCTTTGTTACAGAACCCGAGTCAAGTCCGGAGTGAAAATTTTGGACGCGACATCCAGCAGCCCCAACTGGACCATCGAATCGGATATCAATCAACGTAATACCGTCGGGACTTTCACCGCCAGACGCAAAGAGCCATCGCGCATGATACCAGGGTGAGATATTACGACTTTTTTTTTCTCCTTATTTGCTATCAATGAAGTTCAGTGAAGAAAAGTTATTGCACGTAATCAATTTTTCTTGATTCTCGTTGTCTAATTTTATTTTACTTTTTTTTTTATTCTTTCTTCATTCTTTTCGTTTCTTTTTTCGCAGTAGAAAGAATTCATTAATGTATAAAAATTTACAAAGAAGTTAACGTTATTTTGTTACTATTATTTCTTTTTAATGATTGAATAAATTGTAGTAAATTTAAACAAGTTTACTTGGCTTGTCATTTAAAATAGTATCACAGTCGGTAAAGTAAATGTCCGTTTTCTCTACTAGCTCTTTTGTTACGCTCTTTAAGAAAAATTCTGCGATTTGAAGTTCAATTTTTGACGTATTAATGAAAAATGGAAACGACCATATATATTTAATATAAACTTTGAAATAATGTTACAAATCCAGATGAAAAAAGGAAAGAAATATACAGCATGAGTATATTAGAAAAAGCGCAGTCAGTAAAACCGGTTAATTAATACAATGTTTAATAAATTATAAAAGAACGATCGCAGACATGAACACTTTGCCGACGAATCAAGCGTAGTTTGAAATTGACGTGAAAATGTTTCATCGCTTTATCTGGAGGCTTCCCCGGAAAAGGCAAATCGACGGATTAAAAGGACGGGCGCGAAGTTATTTATCGCTGTGTTATTAAAGTAAACATTATCTACGTTCCGGAGGCGCGCGCTCATATAACGCGATGTTTCGCCGGGCATTGACGTTACAATGATGAACGCCGGCCATGCATCACCGGCCGCGTTGCCCGGAATCGGGCGCAGCTTGCGCTTTTGGCCCGGTTAACTTGGACGTAAATCATAAACAATAAACCTTATTACGGCCGAGTATTTTCTTTTCATATCGGCCGTATCTTCGCCGGGCTTTTCATCCGGCGGGCCGCTTTATACATTTGCCAATAAAAATCCGTGACGCTTATCGCGTCGGAATTTCATACGCGGCCAAGTTGATGAAAAATTGGCTGCCGATTTTCGAGACCGCCGGTCGATTTTCACTCGCCATTTCGTTGTTTCGATGCAAAACAAGCGGTAACTTTACGCATTAGCGAAAATGTTATTCTTCGTCGACGATTTACCGAGTCTTCGGTATTATTTACTTCGTTCCAAACTTAACTTCGTGTTAAAAATCAGTTTTCTTACACTCAGTTGTTTGTCTTTATTAAATTCCTTTTAAAATATCGTGCTGAGAAGAGCACTGAGAAATTTGGTTTGTAAAAAAATACGAATTATAAAAGTTATGCTTCATATCTGTTGATTCCTGAAATACACAATAACAGTAATACATTTTCGAAATAATCGAGCCTGAGCATTTATTGAATTACAAATAATTCGAAACGTTAAAAGTGGGTCACGCGTAAATTTTTTGCATTATTTTTTAACCACGAGTAGTCCAAAGCTGAGTACAAAATTTAGGTTTAAGTTTAATCAAATTTTATCAAACGAAAATTAGAATGAAAGTGATTAACAATAAATCAGTTTCAGATCAAAATCGGATAAACATTTGAGTCGTTAATGATGAACTTTGTTGAACAGTGAATCAATTGTTCATCATCAATGAGTTCGATTTTTCAATGCTGATTATTTTCTTTTGAATTTTTAGTAATATCAAATTCAGACTTACATTATATCTCGTTAAAGAAATCAATAAATAAACTTTAAATCTCATTTTCTCAAAATTATCAAAAGGTGCTACCGGTTATTTTAGACAACTTTAAAATTAATCACGTGACCTTTACAAACATTTCCTAATTTTAACATTACATGTAACATTTTTGAACTTGTGATTGAACTTGAAAGTGTACAAATGTATTTCATTCTAAAACAATCTCTTCAATTATTGAAACCTTCTTTTTTAAAACCGTTACCCCGCCGATCAATTTCTCCCGACACACAACGCAAATTAACGTTTCACGACGACAAAAGCAGAAACTTCGTTCCGGAAGCCCGTATTAATCGCATTTCGTATCAACGTTGCCAATTTGATATTATTGTCGCAGCGTTATCGGCTTTCCCCATTTATTCCAATTTGAACGCCGTGTCTTCTGTAATTGCATATTCGTTGACTCGATTTTCGTAGCGCGCAAGAAGCGACCAATTTGTTATCATTATCATCGTCGTCGTCATTGTTTTCCCTCGTTTTGCATGCAATTTTTCGTTCCGGCTGCCCCGAGCGAGATGGAAAATTAACGCGATAAACTGCGCTCAAAGTGTGCCGGTTAATAATGCCGGGCGAAAAATGGGCTGCGATCGCGTTTGGCCGGGCGCAAAAGGACCGGCCGACTGCACGCGGCACACGTTCAATTACATTAACGGCATTCTTGCTACGTGAGGTCTCGCGCCAAAGCGGCCCCGAAATTCAATTCCGGCTAATCAAAGCGACGCCGCGCCTACGCGAAAACCGCCCGGGACAAAAGTTACACGCTAATTTGTTACGAATGTGCGCGCTGTCTTGCGGGGCGCATGCAAATGAAAAAAAGGAAAAAAAAAGGAGGTGCACCCGTCGGCGGTTTTAATCAATCATAAACGTTCCGCCTTTTCGTTCCGAGTTGTGACATTGTTGTAACGGATTTGCGAGCGGAAAGTTTGCGGGGCTTCGTTTTGCCTCATTTTTTTACCTCCCCGTTTTGGTTAAAGTTCAATTCGCAAAGTTGCAATTATCAACGGTGCAACGTCCAAAGTTGCAATTATCAACAATGCAGTTCGCCAAGTTGCAATTCGCAAAGTTACAATTTGCGAAGCTTTAATTCGCAGAGTTGTCATTTGTAATTTTCGAACTCGCGAAGCTGAAATTTATCAATTTGCCGAGTTGTAAGTATTAAGAATCGATTTTCGTGTGAATGAAAGGAACCTTAAATTAAACAAAGTTGTTTTAACAGCATGATATAAATTCAAAATTACCCCGTTTGAAAAAGAAATATTAACAAGAAAATGTATGAAAATATTTGCAAAATACTATCGAAATTTTAAATATTATAATATTATTGTAAGAAAACATATATATAGAAAATTGTTATAATATTGATAACAATTTTCGAAATGATTTCAGAATTTATAAATTCCACGACAGTTGCCCGAAAATTATTTCACAGCCCGAAACTCACGTCGTTGCTCTCTTTGTGGATCAAACGACTATCAGTTCGATGTGTATGAAAAAATGATAGTTCGGAAACTAGACGGTTAATTGACGGAGCTTTTAATGGATGGAAACTGCTTTCTATAAATATTCCCGAGTCGCGTACAATGTTGGACAACAGTTATATTTATTGATTTTCTTGTCTCCGCGTTTGCGTCGCTCGTGTCGCACTTTCGTCTTATTTTCACCGGCGAAACGTGCGCGATACTCGAGTGGCAACTTTTTGATATTACGTACAATATTAAACGTCGCAAACTATCGCGCGACGGAGTTTTGCCATTCTTTTGCATAAAGCTACAGACGTACGACGTTACGTGTAAAAGTAATAAACTCGAATATGGCACACAATGCACGCCCTGCGTCCTTATACGGATTCGTTGTGCGAGATAAACTAATAATAAATTCAAAGAGAAACCAAAGATCGTCGCGCGTGTTTCCGCTGCGATCACACACAGAAGTATTTTGTTGAATTAACGAAAATTTTGTTAAATGAACAAAAACATTTGATTGTTATGGAGCCAACAAAATTTGTTTCGTTGAAATAATACACTCACTTTTGTTATTAAAATTGTTTGAATGAAACATGGATTTTGTTGATTTAACAAAAGATTTGTACCATGAGGTAGACTGCGCACGCGCTGTACCGTATGATGAACAAAAAGATTTTGTTGATTTTACAACGAGACAGGACAAAAGTATTTTGTCAATTCAACACAAAAATAAGTTGATTTAAACGAAATTTCGTTTGATTGAACAAATGTCTTGCAACAAAATTTATATTGTTGAATCAACGCGATCATTTCTGTGCGTGATGTTTTCGCGAAATTCGCACGGTAACGAGTTATGCAAATGAAACGCCGAAATAAGAAGGACGGCCGTTGCGGCGTGATATTACGAGTATATCGTATTCCGTTTAACAATTTGTAACTGCTTGTATATATATTAATGCTTGTAGTATATCGACGGTTATTGCGATCGAGAACTCTGTTTCGATTATATATCGGGGGTTACTCCATTTGAGAACTAGCTGTTAATTGTACTGCAATGATTATTTGATTCAAGAATGTATTGCTGGAATTCAATGCAAGTACCTTAAGTCCGTTTCAAAGACGTCCATTAAATTTAATGAACAAGTATTGAAATTACGTTGCGGTAATAATTGATTAGATTTATGCGTTTGTACGTTAATTAAAGTGAATAGTGGTATTGAAATTATATTTGATGCAAAAGCATTTGCAATTTACTCAACTTGTATTAAAGTGTACAATATCTATTGAAATCGTATGGCCTGATCGGGCCCTGACAGGGTGTAACGCTCGGCATTGATGAGGTTCTGATCAGGCTCTTTTTCTAATCGAATTTTTATATGTATATATATATGACAATAACAGTCTGTTATTGACAACGTTAGATTCCTTAACTCATACATTGGAATTTATACAGACGAAATTCGATTCTTCCAAAAAACAAAATTTATATACATGAGCCTGAAGAAAAATTAGACGATCGGGGTTACATCGATGTCGTATGTTACACCCCATACGAGAGCCTTATCAAGGTTGTCAAATTTCGATTTGGGCAAATAGCTTGTTATCAATGGTAATTTTACTTAAGATTATTTTTTATCGCATTCTTTAAACCAATTTTCATGCTTTTCCTCGCAAGGCGGGCATCGTGTTGCACTGTAAAAAATTCAGTTCGCAATTTTTTCAAAAGTTAATATTTCTCCTATTTCTATCATATTTTGCAAATTAAATAATAAAACTGAATAATATATTAATATACTGAGACCATTAAAATAAAAAAATATATGTGTTGTATAATTAGTATGACCACTTTGAAACATTTTGTTTGGCAAAATGAGGTTGTCGGAGTGGGGGCGCTTTGCATTTCGCCTAGTGGCTGTTCGACGATGAGAAGTCGTCTTTGTGCATCACCTGCGCGGCCAACATTTCGATCGCGCGTCTCAAGAGAACCACGGACTTTGTTCCCCCGGCGCGATTCGACGAGCGTACACTTTGTATCATTAAGAGTGCCGCGGGCCGCCAGCACTAATCCCCCCTCGCGATTCCAACGAGTGACAATACGCCATATCTGCGAGTCAATTCGAATGAAAAGCGATCCGGCTTTGATAATGACAACCCAGTTTTGCTTTTCGAGCTAACGCATTATAACCATTATTTTTTTTCTAACATTTATATTTCTTGAAAATTGTTAACATAACTAATGGTATCTTTGAAGGAGAGTAATAATAAAAATAAAACTGAAAATAATAATAATAATTATAATAATATCCATAAGCAGAGAAAAACTGTTATAAAAATTATCATAATATATCGCAGTTAAATAACATCGCAAATGTGATCAAGTATAAAAGGTGTAAAATAATATCATACCTTTATAAAAATATTTCTCATGTCATACAATAAATTGCGTAAATTGACATTTTTTCCGGAATGCATAATGTAAAAATGCAAATGGCTACAAAAAATTCAATTTTACTAAAAACTCGTATTTAGTATAAAAAAAAGAGGTTTACACAACATCGATTATTCGAGCCAGCTGACACGGATGTATAAATAACGTGTCAGAAAATGTGTTGAAAAGAGGTTTCTAACGTTTTGCTTTGTACCATTTTAAAAAGAAGGTGTCAAAGTAAGTTTTTTAAGTACGCGGAGAAAATTGCTATGCTGCCGTTGCGTCAATTGCTGTAAAAGCAATATCAAACTAACGCGACTGTTAACAGCAGCACGATATTTACGCGATGCGATAAAGGAAAGGTGTTTCACTATAAATGTTTAGATTTGAAAACAAAAATGATAATTTTATACATTATTGACGATAAAAACGTTATAATTCAATTCAATTTAGATTTTAATTACAAATCTAATTTTGAATACAATTAACTACATTCGAAATACAAAGGCTATATCAATACTAAATCTAAATTTCAAAATCTCAACATTTTTATATTATTATTATTATTATTATTAATATTGTCATTATAAATTATGTGTATCAGTTATTTCCACTTATGTGCTACTTTTTGCAATGTTTCATCTCCCGTTTCATCATTCCGACTTTTCGCACAGCTTGCTCACTATCGTAACGAAAATTTTTTTCACAGCAAACAGATTTACACGTCGAATACGAGTTCTTTTGATTGAAACATATCACGTGCGCGAGCGTAAATCACGTTGCGATCGAAAAACAGCGGCATAAAAGATTTCACGATTTCGTTGCGCCGCGTCGATCGATATTTGACGCTGGCGATTCTGGTAATAATTATGACGACGCAATAGCTTTGGGCGGTGAGAAACGATGAAAACTCGCGCGGGCTATTTGTCTCGGCAATTGTCGTCGTTGGTGAAAAATGGCCACTGGGTTTCGTGAGAACTACATTTACAAAAATTCGAAGTTAAATTTTAACTTCGATACGACGTAATAAATTAAATCATAATAGTCAAATAAAAAAAAAAATGTAAAAGTCTTAAAACGTGATTCAAACGAATGTCCGTTTTTTAGGTTATCGCTGAAATACCGATACGGCCTCTGCTCGGGCCACGCGTCGTTCTCGCAGTTTCCAATGACGTTCGAAATTAGATTAATGTGGCGGGCGTATTGGCTTTGAAGTTGAGTACCATCCCGTTGTTACGAGCGGACGTTTGCCGATACAAAAAAGGAACATATTAAATTTTTGCCGTCACGCGAGCAATGCGGGCCAATTTATATCAGAGGTGATGGATCCACCACTGAAACGGACGCTGTGTGAAAATTTATGTCCAAACAACGAAAACCTCGACCAGTTTCGCTGGCAAAATAACGAAATTCTTTGAATGTGAAAAATGGGGAGGGAAGACAGTAATTAAAGAAGTAGTAAACATTCTTCTTTCGTTATTATGAAGCTAAAAAATTATCGACCTCTACTTTACCGACATGAATAAAAGTATGGTTAATTCCGCAAAAATTGACTAATTCTCCTCATACAAACAAATATAAGGAATTGTTTTAAGTATTTTGAAAAATTATTGAAATCAAGAATTGAAAGATTTCGTTTTACCGTGTTAACTGCTGCGTTTTAATCATACAAAATCGTCATCATTCTACTTCTGTCGCATATTCATCTCTTTTTAATGGTCTCTCGAATTTCAGATCCGCGGAAGAGATTTTGACGATGCTGCTAGAAGCCAGCGAAGAGAGCGTCGAGAGTAATTGGGACGGAGGGCGGGTTGTTTGCAGCGTTCGTTATTTGCTGGAGGGTGAGGTGGATAATGCATCTATGACCAGCGCGCACCAGCCGGGCCAGCACCACCACCACCATCACAACATGGAGCGAAGAAAACTTCAGGCTCGACTCGAAATACAAAAGGACGACATCCAAGCCGTTCTACCTATTTCAAAGGTGCGCCCAAATTTACGAACAAAACGACGCAACAAAAGTCAAAGTCGCTCCAGTTGCATGTCACGGGTTCATTAAACCGGCCAACTATTGTTCGTATAAATTCCAGCGTTTTGTTCGAAAGGGGCTTTTTGGCTATCGGCATTGGCGCCAGCCACTTGCACACCTTTGCTCCGAAACCGGGTTTCATTTATCATTAGCCATGTTCAAATAATTGATCCAGCTTTTTCTAAAGAAAAGGGAATACAAATTGATTAGAATAACTTTGTCAAATTTGTAATATTTGTATATGCATGAAAATTACTACACTGTTACTGTGTTGAGATATTTGTATTTTTAATGTATACATTTTTTTAATGTATACATTCCCTGTGTAAACTAGGATATATAACCACGTAATATGCATTGCCACGTGGCAAACTTTAAACACGTAATATTCGTAATGAGACAATGTATATAATGAAGTCCGAGAGTCACGAATCTTGATTACGTCGTCGAAATGCATTTACTTGGTAAATCCCACAGTATTGTCTTTTCAGTTTTCAAGTAGAATTTCGCAATAGCTTTGTACAATTTGAAAAAGCTCGGTAACGTAAATAAATAAATTCTCTAAACTTTCCTGTCCTTGGCGATATGCACTTTATTTATTCATCATCGAATTTCATCTATGGGAAAATAAGATTGCGACTTACATTGTTAGGTCAATAATTTATCACGCAATGTTATTTTTATTGAGAGAAGAAAAAAACCAGCGAGTAAAATCAGTTAATGAAATGAATTATTGATAAATTAGTAAAGACTGACGAGTAAAATCGATTAAAGCAAATTAAGCATACGTTCGGTACTTATGAATGTTTTTTAGAAAAAACTGGAATAAAGGGATTACCTTAATAAATCGGTATATAAATATCGACTTAATTAGACGAGTTTAACGATGAAAAAGTTGTGTCGCAAAAATCCAAGATATTAGATTATCAGGTTGCGAGCGCGTGCGCGCCAAATTCCAAAACTTTATATCTGACAGCGGACATTGATTATACTTTGCAGAATTGGGAGGTGATGAACACCGCAGTGCTCACCGGAAGGCAAGTTTCCCAGGCCATGAAAGTCTTTATCGTAAGCCAGTCCGGCAATGTGGCTGATGTCACGCTGCAATCCTCCTGCCATTCGGAAGACGAAAGTGTTTTGAAGGTAAGAAAAGTCGAGCTGTTTTATTTTTTTTTTATTATTTTTTTTTTTTTCAAGAATCTTGGGAATCCATTTCATAGATTTAAAAATGAAAAATAATAATGAACTTTAATTTTGTCTGAATTGAAATAACAGGTATATTTATAAATAACTGAGACTTTGGAAAAAGAAGGTCTTGTATTGTTTTATAAATAAACTGTTTTTGTCTTGAATAATGATGAGAGTTATCAAATTTGGATAAAACGAAGTTCAGACGGGTTTACTTTCATTTACTGAAGGAGAGCTTTCATCGCTGTTAGGTACATAATTGATAAATTGATAAAATAATTTTTGCAATAATTCATTTAATAATTGAGATAAATTACTTGATCACTAGCAGTTTCCAAACATCATGTTGAATGTATGATTGACCCGAAAAGAACCACATGTCGAAAAAACATACAACTTTTTCTGGTTTACGAAACAATATTTCATTTATTTTAGACAATTTCGAAGAATTTTTAAAATTTTCATTTTTTTCAAGATTTTGCCAATAAATCTATCAAAGTTTATTCTAATAAATCGATTTAATTCAAATTGCAGGTATCGTCATCTTGTAGTAGCGTTTACGTGGACGGTTCGGAAATTCGCGGTTCGAGTAACGCCTCAGTTCTTGTCAAATATGGCACCTACATAGGTCTAGCCAAATTCACCGTCTGGATGCCTGAATTCCCTTTGGAAGTGTCGGTTGAGGACACGCGACTTAATCAAATTAAATCGTGGAAAGTACCCGACGATACGGCCCATCCGTCAGTGGCGAAGAGCAAGCGAAGCCTGAACGAGACGGCGAAGCACGGTGCCGCAGGCGCCAAGAAGCGGAGTGCAAATAACGTCGACGACGACGTTAACTATGAGGAGGACCTCGATGAGGACGAGGACGATTACGAAGATTATAATATCGAAGAGGGTGCCACTGTACGCTTTCATGGCCGGGAAAAGTGGGACGAAATAAATACTATCGATACTAGGGGCTCCAGTTGCAGATTGCGCTTCCAACAAACACCGGTTGACATTTATTCTAGGTAAGAATTGGCGATTTGTTGTCATTTTAGCAGAAGTAATAATTAATCGAATTCTAAAAATTCATTTTAATTTTACAATATACGTTTGAGATTCACAATGTTTTTTGTAATGGTACAGGGT
>JABFOV010004054.1:0-14744 GCA_022817685.1 Aradophagus sp. ZL-2020 | reverse complement strand
AGCGAGAGCTTTTTTCGAAAAACTCATTTTTTCGAAAAAACAAAATTTTTTTGGGGGGCAAGGGGGCAGCCAGCCCCCAAATTTTTTGTCACATAACTTCTTTCCACATACCATGTATGTATGCCAAGTTTCAACCCTCTAGCTTAATTTGCTGATGTAGCTGAAATTTCACTATACGGTCCCCTTAAAGAAGCCGTCTTTATGATTATTATAACAATCTCAAAAATTCAATTTTAATACCTGAAGATGATCAAGAATTTTCTGTAGCTAGACAAGAAGTTGAAAATACAAACAATTGAAGTGATACAAATATTGAAGTGAGATAGTCAATGTGAACATTGAGATTATGAAAAATATCAGTACTGACTATTTGGATGATCTAATCTATTTCTATCTGGATTGTTTGCTTGTTTGGTTTTAACGCCTATCTTTTTTAGTGAAGTATTTAAAAAAATTTTGAATGTCAAAATTCTAAATTTTCAGTAATTTTCAGATATAAAGTTTTTGTGAAAGAAGACATCGATGTGTAAAATATTATAAAAAACCGAGCATTGCAATGAATTTTACAATCGTTCAAAGCGATCAAGTATGAGTTTTAATACTTGTGAAATAGCTTGAACGATCTTTTCCACGGAATACGTGGTCAAATAAAAAGTTTGGCGATAAAAAGAGTAACATCTGCTGAACTAGACACTTTGCTCGGTATAATAAGAGCATTGCACCGACCACTCGCTCGAGAATGTCCTCTGCGGCGTTGACTTTTGGCGGCCTGGCGGGAATACCTTTCTTTGGCTCGCGTTCCATGTTGTGAATCATCTTGTAGACGCTTGAATTCATCAGGTGGTCATAATTAGGCAGGGCAGTTTTCTCGAATTTCTTGAAGTTCACTCTGCGTATTTAGCCATCGTAATTCGCTATCATTAGTCGGGTATTTCAAAACAAAGAAAAACGCGGTGAAAGAGATGGGTAGCTAGATGACTTGTTGTTTGTTAGTGATCTGGATCTGGAAAACTATGGATGACTTGCAAAATGGTATTATGTTTGGTGTTTCTGAGTGCTGAAATTAACGATCAAAAAAACCATATGTAGCGAAGTAGCTATGACTTGACCTCAATTTTGATCATTGCAATGGGAAAAATATAATGATCAAAATGTTCTTATTCAAAAATTTTTCTCAGAATTTTGATAAAAAATTTTGTTCTATAAAAAAAAATCTTTGATATGATTTGTTCCATAGATAGTTTCATGTTTTGAGAAAACAATGTTCGGTTACTAATAAATTATCAATATTTATTTCCCCATTTCAACGGTCAATAAAGTTACAGTAAAATGTTTAAAAGTAATCCGAATTTCTAAAAGTTGCTTTCAATTTCTGTAAAAAGTCATTGAGTTAAGGCAATGCGGTTTTCTTTCTCAAATGTCCATTACGTAACAAAAAATATGACGTAAAAAAATTTCTTTCAAGGAAGCGTACAAAAAGATGAAAGTAAAGACATGACATTCGACGGGATTTGAAAAAAAAAAAAAAAAAAAAAAAAAATCATGAACACTTGAAGGGTTCAGGTGCACCCTACGTGACTTTGGACGATTTTCGATATTTGTTATGGTTTCGTCCGAGTCAACTTAAGTGACACACTTTTGGTTTCGTTGACATTCCGGTCAAGGACCGCAACGGCTTTGCCGGTGATCGCGTCATATAAAAAAAAATATTATTTTAAACCGAAATTTTTGGCCCCGAATTATTAATATCGATGGAGAACGTTCGCCCGAGTTCTCACATTGAGCGATGCCAACTTTTTTCAAAGACATCTGAAGATATATAGGCATGGTTTTCTAATAAATTGGATTTATTTTTACGCATCAACAAGTTTTACACTGCCGAAAACAAATATATTATTTTTTAGCGTGAAGCGAGCGTGTTTTACTGTAACTTTTGTTATCTTCAGTACAATTTTTTGAATAGAACAAGAAAATAAATAAAAATAAATGAAAGAAAAGATAAATTTATACCCCAATGCTTTGCCTCGAATAACTTCGGCCTGGGACTGCAATACTTCAGCGATCATCTCATCATTAAAGAAATCATTCGGACACCTCCATCGTCGTCCGTATGTGAGTTCCAGCTGCCTAGCCTGGGGCCAAAGATCTTTCGATTTTTTTTTCTCTTTCGCTCTGTGCTGCAAAGTTTACACTCGAGTTATTTGCCAACATTTCCATTCTAACGAAATTGAGCATACAATGAGAGTAAACTATTTCCGTTTCGCAAATAATTTCCGTTATTCATACTACATTATGACATTTATTGTAAAGTTTATGCCTGTAAGTCATGCTTATCATTCACGTGTGTAACATTTTTCTATAAATTAAACATCAGGTAAAAGTTATTTAGAATTTCAAAGTTATTCAAAATTGCATTATAAAAAGATAATAATATTAATCACAATAATTCAATTAATGGTAATGGTGCAAATATAATTAATTACATTCATACTTTCATTTGCAACATTTCAACATAATACTTAAATAATCACACATTTATGGCTTTTGAAATAATACTTGTACTACGGAAAATGGCAATGGCAAGCATGGCTTCATTCTTCGAAGACAAGTCATTTATATATCGAATAAAATAATTAACATTAAGACAGACATTATAAATCACTTAACTGTTGATATACGCGGAGAGTGCGTTTCTAGTTTTAATTGGGTTTTGATTGTAAATTACAATCTTCGAATGAATATGTTTGTTTTCATTAACGTTAAATTTATGTTGAAACAAGATTAATAAATTATCACTCGGTGATGGAAATATTTTAATTATAGTCAACGTAAAATAATATAATAATAAATAAAAGAATAATAAATAATAGAAATAATAATAATATTAATAATAATAATAATCATAATCATAATAAATAAGATTAATGTAAATTAAACTTGACATAATAATTTTTTTCAAACTCCATTAACCCTAGAACCCACAACTTATGTTGACTCTCTTTGTCTCATGTTTACAAACATGTATTCATTGTCTCTTTTGCTAAGTACAAATGTACCCCAGTAATGCGTTCTAGGGTTAACGTTATTTCAATATCGTTACAATAATTTTAATGCCGAAACAATTATAATAAAAACATATAAAAAAAAACTTATGTTAAACTGGACATTAAAATACTGTTGTAATGGTCGCAGCCTCGATGCATATTTGAACATTGAGTCAGACACTTTTCATTATTATAACAAAACTGGAATAACCTTTAAAAAAAATTTTTATAAAGAATGATCAATATTGTTTACTATAAAACCATGTTTAAAAAGTTTTTTTTTACGAAAAATAGATAAAAAATAATCTAAGATTCGATTAATTCTTCAAAAAAAAAAAAATAAAAAAAAAAGATGAATTAGTTGTATCAATGCCATTTTTCGCTGATATCTTTATGATCTTATTTTATAGATATTTGCTATGTCGTTTCGCTTTTACTAGTTAAGTATGTTGCAATATATTGAATAGTAAAACTTGAAAGCTAACTTTTAACCAATACAATACTCTTATCGAAGGCCTTTACTTATAGTAAATATTGTTTTAAACTTACATTTTCCGTTCAGTTAGTTGTTACTTAGGAGAACGGTACTTTTACATATAACAAAATTGACTAGAACATTTTCTCGGTGTAAATTGATCCATTTCCATTTTATCATCCATTTTTATGATTACAAAGAATATTCTTAAAAATGTTTACGTGAGATCTCATGTGGGAGCTTAAATGAGAGCTCACGAAAAACCTTATGGAAAACTTACTCACGATTAGAAATAACTCATGAAAAACTACATTATTTTCTAGTAACCGTGTGATCACTATTTAAAATTGTACTCATTTTTTCCCGCGTGAAAAAAATACTGCCAGCTGGTCTGGCAATAATCTGACAAAAGTCTAGATCGTAATCGCGAGCCAGACGTCTGCCAGATCCATACCGTACTAATGCCAGACTTCTGAAATCTGGCACTAGTATGGCATAAATCTGGCATGCGTCTGGCTCGCGATTATGATCCAGACTTTTGCCGGACGAGCTGGCAACTAGATTTTCCGTGCGGGTTATAATATATGTTCATGATTACAAAATTTAGAATTTAAACATTTTCCTCTTGTTTTTTTTTTTTTTTTTTTTTTTTTTTTTTGTTGATACACGTAAGTTTTTACATGACATCACACGTGAAAATGTTCGAAAGTTAACTCTAATCAATTAACAGTTAAAAGGAGATCAAAACAGTGTAATTTTAATAAATAATTAATTCTAATAATAAATAATTGCCGGGATATAGGACCACACCAACTGCATTCTTTTTTGGAAAAATTTTCGTTTCATTGATACCTGTAATTCTTGTATCACCTGATCTTGAGGCGCCATATTAGGATCGGGTTCAAAACTTCCTAGAATATATTAATTTGTTGACCTACTCATTAACAGTCCATTAATTATTCCAAATATTTATCATTTTCATATAATAAACAAAAGAGCGACAAAACGAAACTAAATCACCAAGTTTATTTTTGTACGATTATACGTTTGTTTTAATTTTTTAAGAAATAATTAATATTATGTATGCGGAATTTCTAATGAAACTATACATGGTTTCATTATGAAAACTAAAAATTAACTATAGTAAATTTTTAAGTATCAAGTAAAAATTTACTATAGTTAATTTTTAAGTATCATATAAATATTATATTATGAAAAAATAAACAAGTACATAAAATAATTTAGTTCCTACCCGATTTTAGCTTGTAAAAACTAAATTATTTGGTTGGTGAAATACAGTTCTTTAAATTAATATAAATTTTGCAGGTGTTTTTTCTGTGGAAAACAATTGAAATTATATTTAAATACGAAAATGATAATTCATTTTTTTTATCATTTGACTAAATACAAATTTAATATATTCATAATATTGTGTAATATATTCATTATAATCAACTCAACAATTAGAATTCTTTACTTATATTTTATATATTATAAAAACATTAATTTCATACCAAAAGACATCGTAGGACTAGAGTCCCTAGACCGCTTGATCTCCTTTTTCTCCAAGAGTTTAGTTTCATATGATACAATATACTTTTTCACTCTTTTTCCATCTTCCTCCTCGCTTCTCATCGAAATTTCCAGCTCACGAGTTTCCGACTCGTCTGCGCTTTGCGTTGGCTCCGTGTTCGGGGGAACGTTATCGGTAAATGACATGCTGAAAGAAGGATCGTCCCATTCTGATTCAGACTGATGTTGATCCGTTGGCATTTCCGAATCTTGATGCGACTCTTGATGATCTTCCTCCACTTCTGATTTCGTACAACTTTGTACGTGATTCGTTTCTTGTATTGATGATTCTATCGGACATGCATCTTCTAAAATTCAAAAATAAAATTTATCATATTATTGAAACTCATCAATTAATTATGTAATTTTTAGAAAAATAATGATATTATTGCCTTCGTGAGTTAAATGTTAAACAATCTGTTATATGATAATTTAAATCTTTATGTTCATTGTTTATAATAATTTTACCTTTCTCACATTTGTCAGCCTGAAGATTTGTAAGTAGTGATTCGTTCTTATCTATGATTTTGGGTTAAGAGTTCAACATAGTTAATAAAAATTCAGTCCATAAGATTTCTGCTTTGTTACATTACATGACTTTTTATTACCCAAGTTACAGTAAGAGTATAATTGATTATCACGGTTACAGATCAATTTTAACTTAACGGTAAATTATTGTAAAAATAAGTAACATATTTTTAAGATTAATATTAATTAGTCGAATTAGTTAGAATTTTTATCAGACACCAAGAAAAATTGTATATGCAGTGCTTATTTTATATTAATATTTATGATGAGTCATTCAAATAGAAATTGCACAATATGTACAAGATACAAACAGTGAATAGTGATATGAAAGCTATTTATACAAAAGCTATGATATGAAAGCTTTTGATTTAAATAATATTACATTGCATATATAAAACGTTTATCGAATAGTACCTAAATTTTTCATATTTTTTTCACCTAAGAATAAAACTATTGTAGAAATATATGATTTCAATCAGAAAACATTTTAAATAAAGTTTAGTCGATTTAATTAATAATTTTTCTCAGTACTTATTGACAGTATATTTTAAACTGTATTTTTTAATACAGAATTGCTAAAAGCAATTTTTTTTTGTTATTAAATTTTTTATTTGAATTTGCATTATAATTGAATTTACTTAAATAGCATCAGCAACATGAGTATAAATTTAAACGTATTCAGTGAACTCAGATTACCAGGACATTTTCCCAGTAATTCTTCATTATTGTTCTGTACATTCCTAAGTGAAAACGATACGACTCCATAACCATGATAAAACAATTTTCTCACTGCAAATTTCAATCAAGCATGCGCACCTTTGGCGGCCACACCATTTTGCACGCCACTGAGCTGCATGATCCGGTGTAACTGATCAGACACAATCCTGAGGTGCTTCTCGATCTCGCTGGGCAACTGCTTTAAAGCCAGCAACTGGCTCTGCACATTCTCGAGCTGTTTCTCCAAGCTGATCTCGGTGTTGACGAGTTCCTGGACGCGCTCTCGGTCAAACGTCGGTAGGGACGTCTCTTGTGCCATCTCTTTGTCCGAAACTTGGTGACTTTGCTCTTCACTTTCAGTGGGTTCTTTTATTTGCGACTCCGGCGTCTGTTCAGAAGATGCTTCTTCCTCTTCTTTCGTCGCTAACTCAGACACTTCAGTTTCTTCAATGACTTCTGTCATTGACTGAGCCTCCGTTTCTTTTTCTCCAGGATCAGGAGTGTTGATCTAAATTTACATAAGCCACTATTAGTGATAAAATTATGACAGCGTATTATGCAACCAGGACGAAAAATGGACGATTTCAGATGAGTGCGAAATTTGCATTTAATCATCGATTGTACCTGAGTTGCGTACGATATTTTCTTGTTATTAGCAGTATTACTATGACTTTGATGAAAAAATGAAGTGTTTTTTTCCGATTGTCTTGAAGTATACATAATTTGACAATGAACTTGAAAACATAATCAAAACATAACTCACAACTGTAATTAATGTATCTCTCAGAATGAGTAATAATCAAAGCTCGATTGCAATGAGTTTGTTAACTAAATATGACATTCAAATGGAATGTGTACTTTCAAAGTACAGACTGTGGTTATAAGAAGATGAAATGCTGATGAGAATGTTATTTCCAATGTTCAATGATATGACAGTACTAACTACATGTATTCATTCGTTCGTTTTCTTTTTGAAGGAGAGTACATGTATAAGATTATTACTACTGACGATAGCTGTCATTGGAATTTCATTTACTAATAATTGAATCTGCGAATCAATGAGTTGTCAGAATATCGATGAAATACGAAATGATAGTGACGATGATTATGAATTCAAACATTTTGTGTTTATCGGCATGGTTGCTGCGCATGTATCGTCAAGATTCCAGTCTATATCAACTAATGCTATAATTACACAGCTACTGTATTACTTACGGAGGAGCCGTCGCTTACGACAGAACGCCGTATAATTTCAGCCGTGCATGTCGTGACAAAAATGTAACTCAATCACCCGGAATAATATTAACATTTATTGAGCTTCGTAAGACAACACAAGACTCGAGTACAATTTACATTTAGCTAGCTATAAAAGTACAATGCAAGGCACGAGACAATCGGCACGCAACAGTAAACCACGAGTTCCGTAAAATCGATTCTGATTCTGTCGGTGATTCCCGCGAAGAGGACCGTCGGGACGAACGATAACCTACGTCTCTTATCTACAATAAACCCTTCAACTTCTTTTTCCTTATAATTTTTTTCAAGTGATTCGCATTTTTTGGAAATTGTCAATTTTAATCGCATTATCACAATCGTTTGAAGGTTTCTTGAAATAAAATCACAATACAATGACTGTAAAGATTTTTCGAAATACCTTCCTCTTTTGCACACTTTTCTCGAATTTACATTTGGACTCCTACGGAAGGCAACCAGATCAACTAAGTTGCGTTCGAAATAACGTGTCTTACGGCGGAACAGTTTAACATCCGCAAAAGATTTTCTCAAATCCCTAATTCTTAACGTGCTTTGTGCTGGAAAATGTGCACCATTATCAAACGAACTTGACATTGGATAACCATTACATATAGTTATATCTTGAATTAATTCCGAATTGTGTAAACTATCCAAGTCAATCAAATCTGAACTTGCAAAAATCGGGTTAACACTCTCATCTTCATTTTCTGCAAAATCTTGTGGTAATTCTGTAACTTGAGTAAAATTTATCGAGGTATCGTTGTTTATTGGATTTATTTCAGAAATACTATTGTCTGGAAAGGGCATTACCTTTGAACGCGACTCGAGTGTCTTCACGTCTTCAGGCTGAATGAGTCCTTTTTCAAGTAATTTCTCCGTCACAGTCTTTCGCGGCTGCTTTTTTATAACAACTTTGTACGGTTCGGCAATAACTGATGGCTCTTCTTTAGATTTTTTGGGTGCTGGTGGAGGTCGCTCCGGCTTTTGCAGGAACGTCGTAGTGTGCTTTCTTTCCTGAATCACCGGAGGATCTTCCATAGATTCATCTTGCAATGCTTCAATAACCTTCGATTCTTTCAAGACAGCTACGCGCGGACGTAACTTCTTGAAGTTAATTCTAATTGTTAAACATTAAAACATAATTAGTTAATGTTACGCAAATTGTATTTATTTTAGTTTAGATAATAATAGACTTACCCTAAGGTACCTTTCTCAGTCAAAATCTCTTCTTCTTCCAAAATAAGCTGCGCTATCTCTTCGTCGGTCAAATCTTTATTGACAATTACTTCACTGTTTTCATCTATAGGCTTTTCAGCTTCAACTTCCTTTTCTCCTAACTCACCATTGATATCTTGTTTAGGCACTTCATCTTGATTAATTTGAGTTTCTTCGGCTACTTCACTAGTAGTTTCTTTTAATTTTTCTTCAACGGGTAATAATGGTGGTAGACTATCAAGCTGAAGAAGACAATAAAATGTAATTCTATAAATCTAAACAAAACTGCCCCTTCTGGAAATGAATGATACTTACGGGTATAGCATAAGGTACTAAATCCTCAATAGGAATATTAGGCAGTTTAGTTGGATCTTCTGCTCTACAGTAGAAAATAAGAATGGAAAGTAGAATACATTAATTAGCATCGTCTGTACCACCCTCAATGTTATTTACAATTAATTCATTATCAAACGAGCCAAATAGAACATTACGTATATTATATGTATATAAGTTGGGCGTGTAGCTCATATTTATCTCTTATACATATAATATAAGTATATATACGTATATTATACGTATAATAAATATAGTGTTCTAACAGGGCGATAATATTGAAATGTTGTATATATTCAACCTTGTTGTATTTTAATAATTACAAACTGTGTCAATGACATCGGTAAAATAAGAAATGAAAAACATTGTCATAGCAACGGTGCGATTGTACAAGTTACAACCACATATACGTGCTTGATTACCAGCCAAGAATTCAACGTTCTGAAACATTGCTTCATGTCGCAAAAACCTTTGAATTCGTCATCAGATGCTGGTCATAATAATTATCTCTTTATGTAAAATTAACTTAAAATTTATTTCATTCATTAAAATTTAAATCTAAATACGAACAACGTGTAGATGTCTTGTGTTATAAAATTGAGCAGATCAAAAAAATATTTTGAATCGAACCTTTGAACAGTAAGAACAAAGTTATTGCCAGCCAATGTAAGGGCTTCATGAGCTTGTCCATGTGACAATTCATTAACTGGTTGGTCATTCAGTCTTAAAATAACATCTCCAACCTTCAGTCCCATACATTCTGCAAGACTTTCTTCAGATACCTGATAAATTAATTAAACATGTTAAAATGATTGACAAAGAACGATATTTATGTAACACTGTCAAGCAAATGCACTTACTCTTATGACAGTCAAAGGTTGGGGGAAATCACTTCCTCCCGCCAGACGAAAGCCCCATGGCCTATTGTCGAATTTTGTAAATTTTATGTCGAGAATTGCCATGATATTCTACATCTAAAAACATATTCGTGACTCGCATATAAAGTTCATTATTCAGTAAAATAAAACTTTCTATTTAGGGAAGATTTTATTACGTGGAGAAAAAGTATGCTCAAATTTTACATCTAAATGATAAAAGCACAACTGTAAGTAATAAGTAAGGAATTTTCAGATATAATCCCTTTTGAAAATTGCGTTTTAATTTTTATTAGTAATATACATTTTGATGAATATATTTATGTACCCGTGCGAAAAAGTTACAAGTCTGGATCACAAGCGCAAGCCATCCTCTTGCCAGATATATGCCATGTCGATGCCAGACAAAATAATCTGGCAACAGTATGGCTTATGTCTGGCAAAAGGCTGGCCCGCGCTTGTGATTCAGATTTGATACCAGACTGATGCCAAATTCATGCCATACTTATGCCAGATTTGTTTTTCAACCCGGGTATATATTTGGTTGCTAATGTTAACTATATAAATAACTGCCTCTTTAATCGTAATGTGATTGATCGATGAATTTCGAAAGCATTTACGTTTGACTTTCAATTTACTTCTGAATTGACATTTATTTTATTTTTTGACAGTTGTCGTATTTAGTATGCCTCCTTAGAAAAATTATTCCTTTAACATTTGTGAAATTATTTGTGAAGTGATTTGTGTATATTTTTTCTTTCAATAATTTTATTCTTGTTATTGTGCTGTTATGATTCTGAAATATATTTTAGTTAGTGTTGTACATTAGCGTTTTGCTTTTCTCTCATTTAATAAATGATAAATATTTTGAGTGAAGCAAAATGTTCATATAATAAGCTATAAATATATACGTCAAAATATACAACAAACAGTTTAAATGATTGTACAATTCATTAAAAAGGTAATTTTCTTGAAATCTTCTATATAAATATGTGTCTGGTGTATTGATATTATTCATTCATTTGGATCAAGAAAATACAAATTATAAGGCACACAAATACAGTCATGATTTTTAATTTTCAAACGATGTATAACAAAAATTACACACCACACAGTTGGCGAGAACGAAGCACGTACATTAGTCAACTACGAAAAATTTGTTACAAAATCTTCGAAAACTGTTCGTTACCTTTTCAAAGATTTTATTAAAATTATCAAAGAATACACTTAAATGTTTCTTACTTGATATTAATAATTGCGTTTCCTTTTAGTATATTTTTTCTCCATGTAAATTTCATCTTTCACATTACTGAGAATTGAATTGTACTTTCTAATTAAATATTTTCATAATTACTTCATAAAATTTGTGATGATCATTAATTACTTACAATTACACGTATCTATTAAATACAATAATCAATTAATTGACGTATTCTACATTGGTAAATCACATAGACGATTATTTTACATTAAGAGACAAAACCTAGAAACTATTAGCGGCGTAAATCACAGGGCTTCAAGTAAAAATCAATAAAGTTGGTAGTATAAAAATTGATGAACGAAAACTTCAAGCTGGCACAGGTTACGTAATTTACTGATTACCCGATGGCAACATAAAAGTGCGAAAAAACATCGTCAAAATCTACACTTTTACTAACTCCCAGCTCGAGTTCGCACATTCGATCACCTTCTTTTTCTTAAACATGAGAAATAAATAACAAACGTAGGAGAGACGGAAGACGGAGAAGACGGAGAATAAGTGATAAAAGGCTAAAAGACGGCAAGTTCCGCTAATGCGGAAATAGCTCCCATGTCACGCGTACACACAAATACACAACGTACACGCACGGCTTGTAAATCCAACAAATACAACATTCAATCACTAATTATACAGAGTCATCAATTAAATACAAATACAACGGCGAAAATAAGTAGCGCGACCCAATAAGTGGCATTGGGCCAAGTGTTCAAAGTCTAATTCCAATTTTTGGTTCACCATACGACGATCCACGCGCAACATTACACTGTAAAGTAACCGTCAATTTTGAACGATAAAAGTATAAACTTTGATCGCTTGTTCATTTACACTTAAAGAACAGGTTTATTGAATTAATATTAGTAATTCTCTAGTCAACCTTCGTTAGCAGATCAATTTTCTGGAATTGGCAAGCATCTTAGATTGTGGAGAACCCACAAATTAAAGTTTATTCCAAAAATCTAAAAATTGTGCAATACAGTCAAGATTATCTTGCAGCACTTTGATAAATAAACGAAAAAAAAAAATAAATAAATAAATAGCACTGCACCAGTTACAAGTTATTAATAAGAAAGTTTGCTGAATGATTATCGCGTATTAGAGTTGAAGTTTTGATATACTCTGTTAGAAATGTGTAAAAAAAAGCATTAAAGTAAATTTTTTCCTCAAATTTAATGTGTTTGAGTGCATGCAGTTGATGCGGTCAGATTGAAAGTAGTAGAAAAACGTAATCATTTTCCATAATTTGAGGAACTTTCTTTATTTCATTGATTCATTCCATTTAATTTAAGGTGTACTGTCTGTTCTTTTCACAATATAAGTACCAAAAATGTTGCTCTACAGAAAACCTTTCTTTCAATTTTGGGGAAAAAATCAATTAAATTTGTTCCTCATAATCGGATGAACTAACAATAGCAAAACAAGACCATTTTAATGTCATGGCTAAGCTCGATGTATTTCAAGTCCGAACTTGATGGGAGTATTTAGTAAATGGCAACCTAATTGCGTCTCGACATATTTACTTGAACGCACTTGTATATAAATGTAACACAAACTAGCTATAACTATAAAAACTGGTATTTTATTTTAAAACGTTTTTCTAGTCACATAAAAAACGTTTAGAAGTGTTATCAATTTTAAACTTTATTGAGAACATAGAAGATAAAAATTTATCTAAGATTCTACATCGCAATTCAATGCTAAAATTTTACAATGAATCCATTGATATATAATAATCAATCTCCTAAATAAAAATTAAGGCAACGTGGGAAATAAGTTTTTATGTAAATTTTATTCGACATTTTATTAAATTGCTTCCAAGGTGAAATCAACGAGATATTTATGTAGGTTCTGGAGTCAAATTACCTCACAGGATCTTACATTAATGGCTGTCATTTCTTAACTGTACTTTATATTCATTATATACATCGAGTTGCTTGCATTAAATAAATAAATTCCATGTCAGAATCACATTTCATCCCGATTTAAATTTCTACTAGGGTATATCGAGTAGTAAATATAAATGATATTTATAATTTCACGTCATAATTTGCCGGCTAAATTACTGAAAAAAAACTCGTCACTGAGCGGTTTCCTCCCCATTCGTTTCAGTTGATTCTAATTTGTTAATTTTATAATCCATAACATGATTGAAAGTTGACTGTGAACAATGGTTGAAGATGTTGCGAGGAGGCTGGAAGGCAACTGTCGGTGACTCGGGATGAGAATCAGCGCGTCGAAGGCGGCTTAGAAAATTAGTGGCGAGCGCGAGGGTGGATCGGATGGCAAGAATACACAAATTACGCGCAAACGGATGCTCACTGCAATCGGCGGCAAGAGCTGAGAATACAGTCGGATCGATGTACTGATCGACGGGTGTCGGGACGGATGTTGCACTGCAGGCGCTAACGACACTCTCGCCACAAGAAACGGTGTCACGATAAACTCTGCCAAAGGCAGCAATCAATTCCTTCGCCGCAAATACCGTCACCGCCACCCCGCTACGGTTGGTTGGCAGGCTCGATCTATTTACTGATCGATCTATTTAGATCGAGTCGCGGTCTCGTTTGACGATGCTTGATTCAAAGAAATTATCTTTTCTGCTTCTCTCTGTTTGTGGAAAATTGTTCTAGGCCTATTAGCGGCACGAATGAGCAACATTTTCATCCGCAGTTGTGCTTCTGACAATTTCGATTATACGATTCTTCGACGACCAGTCGCGGTTTGAAAGTAACATTAACATTTTGTTATGTCTTTAAAGAAACGTAAACAAAAATAACTTTTAAGTATACTTATTTTTAAACAAATCATTCATAGATTTTTCTAAAAATTTGCATATAGTTAAATATGCTCTAACAACACAAAAGATCTAAAATATTTTCAGGACGTTCCCTGGTTACATAGTTATAGCAATTCATGAATTAATTTTTCTTTTATCGATCACTATATCAATTATAACGGAAACAATCACTGCGGAAAAAGACATCCGAAATTCATACTATATTGTCCCACTTTTTCAGACTTTTTTTTTTATCTTAGTTGAAATGGTCTGAATTCGTTTGATGTATGATATGAATACTCAAAACGGTATGAATATAAGTTTAATCATTAGTAGTGTTGAATATAACCAAAAAACGTAATTATACAACGTTTATAATAATGAATTATTAAAAAGACAACTTATTTAATAATACTTTATTAAATATACGGAAAGTAATTATTTTATTTTATTTACACTCGAATCTGGCGAGACGCACATTGGTGAGACGCACGATCTTGCGAGACGCATGGAATTCCTCTGGCGAGACGCACCGTTTCCGATGCGCGAGAAAAGAGCGCCAAATTCAACATTTGTAAATGAGACATTCTTTGTCAAGTTAAACAAAAAATATCGCTATTCTCTAAATAAGCTGAAAATCATTACTCTAACTTATTTTTACATGAATAGGCGTAGAATAACTTTTATTATTTTTAAA
>JABFOV010004053.1:0-14744 GCA_022817685.1 Aradophagus sp. ZL-2020 | reverse complement strand
ATACAAAAACTTTTCTAGGTAGATTCTAGTTATATTCAAAGTTACTTTTCTTTGAATTTATGAAGTAAACATAAATATCAACATTTCTTTTTTTCAGTGAAAATACTAAAATTAAAAAATTACAAAACTTATTCTTTAAAATAGTTTTATTTTAAACTATATGTTTTTTTGGTCCCTAATTAGTCCCTAAATGGTCTCTTTTTTTGTATTCAAAGTCCCTAAAGTACCTAATTTTAGAGGAGAAAAGCGCTATCAGCCCTGTAATTATGAAAAATTAAAAAGTTATAAATTATAAATAATTAAAAAAATTGTTATTTATGAAAAAATTATAAATAATTTTTCAATATACAGATAATATAATTATTAATTGAAATTGAATCGGACAAATGTTCATTTTACTTTTAGGAATTTTCTCGTTGTTTAAAAGAGACAAGAATTCCTGAGCATCCTTTAGAAAATCTTTGTTCGAGCAAATTTCAAATGTGCCGGCGAAAAAGGAATCCCATTTTTCATAAATATTCACTTCTCCGAACAGTTGCGAATAATCGATGTCAATTAAACCATGTCCGTGCGAGTTAGTCAGAACCGTGAATTTCGAAAGTAAGCTTCGACTTTCGACTCGTCTGTTTCGTCCTCATTGTCTTTCTCGAGGAGTGAACTGTAGCGGCTTTTTGTTGTAATGGCCCAATGGCGTCTGACGTCGTTCCATGGCTCGAAATTGTGCTGCAGCCAAATCAAACTCGCCGTGACATCATCTGAAAAATATTTTTTGTAATTTAAAAAAAAATTATGAATTTAAAAGGATAAAACTTAATAAACATTATTCGGAAAAAATTAAAGTGCCTTTGGCAATTATTATTAAGAAATATAAATCGATAATTATAAAAAAGAATAACGTAAAACAAAACAAATAATATAATAAAGCAAAACTGAAAACAAAAAACAAAATTGAAAAACAAAAAAATAAGACTGAAAACAAAAAAAAACTGAAAACAAAAAACCTGAAAAAAAAACAAAACAAAATAAATTTACCTGCTGCAATCCTCAATTAAGTCAGCGATTATAATATCGCACAACATCTGACTCGAATTGTCGCTCAAAGTTTGATTGTTTTTATACTTGTCCTTCAGCGCATTTCCTTGTCCCTTCGTCAATAGTTTCTCCACGTAATGTTCCTCTCCTCCATTGATGATTCCCCGGTATTTACTGATGGTTGCTTGCGAGGTTGATACGGATTGGCATTTTCAGTGTCGTCACCGCCACCCTCGCTCTCTTCGGTGTCTTTCCCTGACGAAGACTCGCGTTCTATGATTCTGCTCTGTAAACATAATTAAATCGTTCTAAAAATTATTCTGCATAACCTATGAATAACGCTTTATGACTACAAAAACAAAAAAAAAATTAAGTTAACCTAACTATATATTGATAATAATTCGTACCTCGTTTGACTTTGCACGTTTACGTGCACGTCCAGAATTGTCTCGAGAGTCGTCCATATCGATCAGAACATAGCCTGAAAAAAAAAAAAAGATTTAACAAAAACAACTTCATTTAAGCAAATATTTTCGAGAATGGAAAAAATAACAGAAAACCGTTTGAACAATTACAGTTTTAACAATTCATTCAATTGTTTGTCAAAAATAAATTAAACCTACTTGTTTAATGACACGTCTGATCTTGATGATGATGAGCCAGAGAAGCATAACACAAGCACGAGACGACCGAACGATGTGCACGAAAGTCAGAACACGCTACTGCACGAAACACCAGCGCGTCGACGTTGCTACTCGCTTCTTGTATTTCCCGTCGATCACTACGCGAAACAATTTGACTCGGCTTCAAATAACAAAAACGATTCGTTTGTGTTTTCTTGACCAAACGCAACGCAACGGACGAACGTATGAACGAACTGCGGGCGCACGAACGATCAGGATGTGTACTGTTGCGAATGTAAACAATGTTTTCGATTCGTTTATAAGGGGCGTCGCCAAGTTTTGACTAAAAATTATACAATTATTTAATTTCAACATTAAATTATCATGTTACAACAATATTATTACATGTTTTTGAGATTTGTTATTTTATTTATGTTAGTAGTTTTTCAAAATTTTTTGACTAAACTAAAAAAAAATTTGCAAAAATCGCAAAAATTTACACACTGAATAAAATAAAATAGAGTTAAAAACAATATTTTTTAATTTCATTTAATCTGAGTACTGCGATAAATTTCAATTACAAACAAATTAACAAAAGTACAAAAATTACAGAAGTAAATTAAAAATTCAACAAGAATTGCAGAATTTTGGAAACTTAAAAAAAAATCAAATAAGGTTTAAAACAATAGTTCGAAAATTACTTGATTCAAGCGCAGTCATGTCAAGTATGAAATATACTTGATACCACCATATATTTTTTTTTTCAGTGTATTATAATGTAATAAAATTTAGTTCATTTACATTTTATATTGAATATTAAATATTTAAATATGAAAATTGTTAATGTATAGTTGATAAATAATTACAATTGTGCGAAAAGGCGCGAAATAATAGCTATACGAAACAGCGCGAATTGCTAGTTCAGAACGTTAGAGGGCGATAGGGAATCCGGTGTTGTTGAAGGTTCGGTTAAAAGAATAAGAACACAAGCAATTAAATAAAAATAGCAGAAAGCAGTTTATTGAATCAAATTAAACGACCGTAGTGGTGAAAACAATAAGTTTCCAATTCTGGAATCGAACGAGGGGCTGGAACGATCACCGACGCGTACCTGAAAATAATAAAATAAAATGACAAAAAAGGTAAAGGCACGTTTCTTGCCTAATTCACTGAACGAGTGGCTCGTTCAGTCTCCAGTAACTGGAGATGCCGTAGAAGTTAAGTCGCTTAACTTCTCCACGACGCGTTCTAAATAATTAAAAATCAAAGAAAAATGAGGGACTGTACCCGATGCGGCAAGACGCGCAACCTAAGCGAAGCGAGAACCCCGATCTAACCGATGCTAATCTTTCGAGGGGTTAACACCTCCGACCTGAGTCGCTCAGGCACGCGGTGTGACGAAGGTCAAGGACGAAGGACGGGTTGGGACACCTCGTCTCGAGGCGGAAAGAGGACATGGTAGGGGACAACGTAAAAAAAAACTTACGGTGGTCCCTTCGTGGTCGCTGAACAGCACCTGCAACAAAAAAATGACGAACATTCGCGTCTGAAGAATGGCTCGTGAATCGTGCGAGCGACGTGGAAGCGCGACCGCCGTCGAACGATCGAGCGGTGACAAAGGAGAGCGGGGCCGAGCAACGATAAAGTCTACGAGCGGCGTTAGGCCAGGCCGTTATAGAAAAGTTCTCAAAAAGTGCCAATGGCGGTATCGCGACGAGGCATCAGCGAGGAGGTGAATATCGAAAGGTCGTGGAAGCCTGGAGCGCAAGGGCCGGTCGCGAATGCCGAACGAGCTAAACCCAGGACGTACGTAGCTCGTGGTTAGCGAAGTCAGCTATCCGATTTCGACCGTTGTACGAGCAATTCGAAAAAGGAACTAACCGTACGCACGACGAAGCGAGAGCTCGACGATTGAGCCGTCGACGATCCGCAGTGGGAGCCTTTGTCGGGTGGGGACTGGATGCGCGTTCGCATCTACGCTGCGCGAGGTTCCCCCAGCTAACGTGCGATTCCACCGCTTCAGTGCGTTTCTCGCCATCCCATGCGAGCGACAAGGACCGCATGCGTGTGACTTAAGATGACAATAGACAAAAAAAAGCTTCAGAATTTAAAGCAAACTCCCCTCGTCGAACAAATGAGAAAATTTGTTCAAAACAATGATAAAACTGAATGGAGACACGAGGAAAGTAATGCTTAAACTTAAAGTAAAACTAGATGGAATAATGAATTATAAATAAAAAAAACAAAACCAAAGTACACACCCGACACTGAGAAAAATAGACTGTTATTTAGACAGTCTGAATTGTTTCGTAAACAGTCTTCGACTGTAAAAAATCACAGTCTACGACTGTACAGTCTTGACTGTTAAATTGGAGGTTACTTTCTTTCATTGCAAAAGCAATATAATCGTTATGGCGGCATAACACAATGGAGTAGGTGGTAGAATGCACAGTCTAGACTGTTACTGTGACAGTCTATTTTCAACACTCAGACTGTACAGTCAAGACTGTTAGCATAACAGTAAGTACTGTTTGTCTAACAGTCTATTTCTCTCAGTGGACAATGGGGATGGACGAATCCTTTTACTTCCGATGTCCGTTGTCCTTGGACGGCAAGAGCTTTGCCGGTCGCAAGTGCATTTTCATGTCCCACCGCAAAACAATTTTTCCAACTGCGGTCCACGTCTTCCAAAGGCGGTGTTTTTGAACCACGGCTCGATCCGCAAAGATCACTTGATCAAAAGCCCGAACGACGACGTGGAGCTTTTCCCAGGTTATGACCTTGGCCGTGGGATCGCTCAAGAACGTGGAGAAACGCCGCAGCCAATCCGGGGAAACACGACAAGCGATGGCCGATCGGACTTGTTCAATCGGCGTCGGGATGTACATCGGAGCTGCAGAGGGAGGACTCAGGAATCGGAACGTACAGTTCCGGCGAGATCGCAACCTCCATGTTGCCGTTGTCAAAGTCCACGCTCTCGGGAGTGAGATATCGTAGAACTTCATCTTCTACGTCTTGGAAATAGAACGTAGAAGCATCGGTTTCCAACTCGGACACGAGAGACAGCAAATCGATATCCGGCCAAACGTCGAGGACTTCATCCGACATGACGATCATGTCGGAACCGAAATTCGGGAAACGCGTTAATAATCGGAATCGCTCGACAAAGCGTCGAATGGACAACTGGCGCAGCGGTCGTGCACAGGAAATTAATTGAGTAGTGATAACACCTCACCTTGACTCAAAATCAAAACAATAAACCGACCTAAACATTAGGATTCGGTGAAACGAATGCATTATTCGGCGAAATCAATTTACAGATTTGAGTAATATTACGCGTAAGACGGGTTGCAGCCGTACGGAGTTTGACGACTCGCACAACACCGTCGCTACAAGGAATCAATTCCTCCGCGCAAGCGATGTTCCACTTGCATGGTGGACATAAAGGGTTGCGTATTATCACGACATCACCCTTTTTCAGAGGATCTGTAACCTCGAACCATTTTTGTCGTGACTGGAGAGTTGCTAAATACTCTCGCGACCATTTCTTCCAAAATGAATCTACGATTCGCCGTATCTGCTGCCAGCGAGATAGAAGCGTTTCGCTACCTTTGAAGAGATCAGGAGTGGGGGGTGCATTTAAGGCAGTCCGTACGTGGAAGTGACCGGGCGTCAATACTTCCAGATCGTCTACGCTGTCATGTAAACGAGCAATCGGCCTTGAATTAAGGCACGCTTTAACGCGACATAATAAAGTTAAAAATTTTTCCCACGTGGGTGTAAAGGATCCCATCTTTCGTCGCAGATGGAACTTAATGGCCCGCACGCCGCTTTCCCATAATCCGCCGAAATAGGGGGACGCGGGTGGAATGACATCAATTTGACCCCTCGCGTACTGCAATCGTTCGCGAAATCTGGGTTTCGCACAGCGTCACGAAAGGCTCGATCAAGCTCGCGTTCCGCGCCAACGAAATTTTTTCCGTTATCCGAAAAGATCGCGCTCGGATAATCGCGACGCGCGACGAAGCGGTGAAAGGCGGCGAGGAACGAAGGGGTGTCGTAGGCGGTGACTAACTCGAGGTGGATGGCTCGCATAGCGAAATAAGCAAAAATTGCAACATAAAACTTATGAGCGGTACTACCGCGACCCTTTTTATCGCGCAAGAGAAAAGGGCTGGCATAACCGATCCCGACGGTACTGAAGGGTCAAGACGGAGTACAGCGCGGGACGGGCAACGACGCCATCAATTGTTGACCCCAAGTTGCGCGCTGCCGAATTCAATTTGTGCAAGTTCGAACGATGAACCTGACCAAATTTCGCAATCCGGGTACCCAGAATTGAGTTCGGATTTTATACATGGTTTGTTGCAATCCGGCATGCATGGTTGAAAAATGCGCGTGACGCGCGATGAGCGTAGTGACATGCCCTCTCGGAATAATGAGGGGTTGTTTTTCCGCGTCGCTTAGGAACAAGTTCTTCAAGCGCCCCCGTCCTCCCCACGCGCAACAGTCCATGATCATCGACACACGGGTTGAGAGGGAGCAAGGGAGATTTTTTCGGTAGCGATTCGCTATCTTGACGCGCTCGTAGTTCGAGCGCAAAGGCGCTTTGTTGTTCTAGACTCACGACGAGGGTCGTCGCGTCCGAAATTTCGAGCGGAGTTAACCAACTCGACGAAGGTATCGATGGAAGTTTGCGAAGGCGCGCGATAAAGCGTCGGGCGTACGCGAGGACACGCAACATGCGCGGCCAAGAAGAAAAGCGTTCGAACAATTCGTTGAAGCGAAGCGCGCTCACGTGAGCGCTAGTGGAGGGGCGCCTACGTGCCTCTTCCATGGAGAAGGATTGCGCCGAGTCGCTCGAGCTCGCTTCTGTCACCGATCGTAGCCCTTGCCACCAAAGCTTGCACTCGACGATTTCGCTCGCCGACACGCCGCGCGAAATCAAATCGGCGGGATTACTCTTCAAAGGGACGTAGGCCCACTTTGCTTCGGGCAATAATTCGTGCACTTTGGCAACGCGGTTAGCAACAAACACTTGCCAAGTGGCGGGAGGTTTAGCTAACCATGCAAGTGCAATTTTCGAATCAGAAAAACAGCGTATCGCGTTGATTTCGATTAAAAGCGAGTTTCGCACGTGCGCTAATAATTCCGCTAACAGGGCTGTAGCGCACAGTGCGAACCGGGGAATCGAAACGGTTTTTAGCGGGGCCACTTTGGACTTGGCCATGAGCAAAGTGGAACACACTTCTCCGTGTACGGATTCCACGCGCAAATAGACGACGGCTGAATAAGCGACATTTGACGCGTCGCAAAACCCAACTAGTTGCACGTTAGCGGTGTCGGACCCGAATGTGGTTCAACGGGGCAAAGAAATCGTAATCAAGGAAGGTAACTCGCGAAAGAAGGCATCCCATTTCAGGGACTCATTGGGCGGTATTGGATCGTCGAGCTTCGCGGTCCATAAGGACTAAAAGAAAAATTTTTGCCTGTACAATTACAGGAGTCAGAAACCCCAATGGTTCATAAACGCGGGCGATAAGCGAAAGAATCGCACGTTTTGTAATTTTGGAGGGAGGCTGCAAGTCAACGATGTCAATGGACCACGTATCTAAAGTGGGTTGCCACTTAATTCCAAGAATTTTGGTGTCTTCAGTTGACACTTGTTCAACGAATACGCGATCATGATCGGCTTCGGGATCAGAAAAAGTTGCCAAGTTGCTGCTCCATCTACTCAACGTCATGCAGCCTTTCGCTAGTAGCTGGATAACGTGAGATTTGATCTCTTGAAGATCGTCGCGCGAATCCGCTCCCACTAAAATATCGTCTGCATACATATCTTGAGTAAGGGGTTTAACCGCAAGCGGAAAGTCCGCTCGATACAAAGAAAGCAATTCGTGTATTGTGTGCAGCGCGAGAAACGGCGCCAGAGCAACGCCAAAACTCACGGTGTCTAAACTGTATTGTTTTACTGGCTCTTTTTCGGAATCGCGCCACAAAATTAATTGTAACGGATGATCGTCCTCATGGAGCATAATTTGGCGATACATTTCAACGATATTGGTTACGAACACGTACCGATGTAGGCGCCAGCGAATCAAAAATGCCGTGATGTTATTTTGTAACTTAGGATCGGGAAATAACATATCGTTCAGAAAGCGTCCGGAGGAAGTTTTTGCCAAGGCATTAATGACAACCCGAATTTTTGGTTTATCGCCTACGACGTGCATCACGGCATGATGTGGTAAAAAATGCTTAAACGCTGGGGACGAGATGTTCGATTTGGACATATAACCAAGTTGTTCGTACTCGGTCATGTGGGCGCGGTACAAAGTTTCAAAATCAGTATTTGCGCGAAACCGACGTTCGGTATTCGCGAGGGAACGCTCGGCGTTGTATTGCGATATTCCCAGCAAGGCGACGGGTTTCTCCGCGCGAAACGGTAATCAAACAATAAAACGACCGGAGGAATTGCGACGAGTTGTCGTGCGAAAATATTCCTCGCAATACGTGTTCTCTGGGGACGAAACGTTCTTTGTTATATCGTTTTCCAGCTCCCAAAATTTGCTTACGGACGCGTCGACGTCGTAACAGTGCAGCACGTTAATTGCTGTGGGTTGCGAAGGGAGCGGTAATGGTCCCGAAAAAACCCAACCGAACACGGTGGATTGAGCCATTAAAGATTCCGTCGGCGATTTGACAAATTTTCCAGTTAAAATGGATGGAATGAGATCTGCACCAATTAACAGTTCGGCCTGTATGGGATCATTTGAACGATTGTTCGCATAAAGGGACGGTGAAATGTCGTCGAATAAGGAAGCATCAAAAGCGCGCGGCACGTAATTCGTGACGCGGCGGAGCACGAAGGCCTGAGCTTGTATCGCTCGCCGCGGTTCGGCGAGGGGCGGCAACGAAAACGAAACGACATGCTTAAGCGAGCATGGATCGGAACCTCCGATTCCCGAAATGCGCGCGTCAATGTGTCGCCGCAGCAAACGAAGTTATTGAACGAGTTTCTCGCTTACAAAAAAGCCTCCGAGCCCGTATCGATGAGCGCACGCGCGTGCATGGCGCGATCGACGTCCGAGGCGATGCGAACGATTGCAGTGGCGAGGAGAGCTCGGGGCCGAGCGGGAACGCAAAAGTGTGACGCTAGCGGAGCGTCGCTGGAGGGACCGGCGTGGGCTTGATCGGCTTGAGGTGTCGCGAGAAGGGCGGCGTTAGCTGCGTGTTGAGGGGTAGGCGGGGCGCTCCCCGCACTACCAGCGCTCGACCGTTTTTCAAAGTGCAGTAAAGTGTGATGGCTTTGTTGACATTTTTTGCAGCGATTTTTACTCGGACACCGATTGGCCGAGTGCGAATCGGCAAAGCAATTAAGACAAAGGGATTTTGTCTTGACAAAATTGAATCGCGGTTGTACGGCCATTTTATTAAATTTACCGCAACGAAAGAGCTGATGTTCTTCGTTACAGCAAACACATCGCGCGACAGGCGTGTTGTCGATTTGACCGTGCGCGAACCTGTGGATTTCTTATTTCTTATGCGTTGCCGTTTTCTTCGGGGTGTCCAATGCCTCCAAAGCGTTGATCCGATGATCGAGAAATTCGTTGAACGAATTAATTGTGGGACAATCTACCGAGTTGCTTACGGAGTTTGCCCATTCGACACGTAAACTTTGATCTAGCTTGCGCTCTAAAATATGTACAAGTAAAGGGTCCCACGAGCTGAAATCGATGTTTACACCACGTAAGATATCCAACGCTCCGCGATAAGTATCCCGCATGAGTTTAAGGGATGCGAGGGAGCCGTGTTGCGCTAAAGGCAATTCCGTAATTTTGTTAAGCAGCATGCTTACAATTAGTCGCTTGTTGTCGTAGCGGGCCAACAACGCTTGCCAGGCGGCGGCATAATTCGCGTCCGAAACTGATAGCGAATTTATGACGGACGCTGCTTCATCTCTCAACGCGGCTTTGAGATAATGGAATTTCTGGACGGGCGGTATCGAGGCATTAGAGTGTACGAGCACTTGGAATGTATCCTTGAAAGACGACCATGAAGAATAATCGTGTGAGAAGTGAGGCAGATTGATTCTTGGTAGCTTGATTGTTGCATGTGGCTCGTGATCTACCGCAGGAGCGAGTCTCGCGAGATGAGTCTCAATATAATTTTCCGCTTCGTCAATAACCTCCCGGAGGGCTTGAAGGCGGTTTTCGGTGAAATGGGGTGAAGAAGCCTGTTGGCGACTGGAATTGCGCCCGCGATTTGCGCGTGTACGGACTTGCCCTTTTCGGCAAGTTTTTGGAGCGTGTTCATGCGCCGCTCCAAGTACGCCGGGGTAAACTTATTTGTGCCGAACTTTTTGGTGTTCGACAATAACGAGACGACATCCTCATAAACGAGGGTAAATTGTGTGATTAGCGATTCTAAGGCTTGTGCCATATTCTCACCTTACCAACAACAACCGTGATTCAATTCGCCCTGAATATCCGGTTTGCGAAGGACCAATAAATTTGTGCGAAAAGGCGCAGGATTGCCTGGGCAAATGCGGAATGCTGATAGGAAGGTTTTCAAAGCAAGGATTTGGAAAATCCTATAAGTTCTAGGTCACATTAGGCTGAACAAGATGGGTATATAAAAAAAATAATAAATATTGTTGGTGACTGCAAAATTAAATTGTTTAAGACAAGTGTTGTAATGCAGAGTTCTTTTTATTTAGAAAACGTTTTTGTCGGTGATAATTCATGTTTGAACGTTGCTATGAAATCCGCTGGGCAGTCTGAAAGTTCTTTTTAGTACAAGCAAAGAATTATTAGAATAACAGCCAGCAACCGAGCGCACCGAATAAAAACACGGAAAGAGAATTTAAAGAAACTGGCAGAAAATTTCATTCAAGAAAAGCACAAAACTTTTTCTACGCCTGCAATTTTATATGGTATCAAAAATGAAAATAAGGTAACAAATTCATTTAAAAAATTAATAAATATTATACACGAATGTGGTCTAATTGTGTCGAAACAGCAGCCGTTCTTAGCTTGCAGTTCAGACGGTATAATTGTCACTGATGAAGGTTTTCAGTTGCTCGGAATTAAGTGTCCTTTCACTTGCGAAAATTCTATAATCGTAGACTTCAATAATAAGTCTTCTTATGTGCCTTATTTGAAGTTTGATGAAGCAGATTATGTTAACTTAAATCCAAGCGATAATTATTTCACTCAAATTTAAATATGTTTGTATGTCTAGGACTAAATGTTTGCCATGTTTTGTATACTCTCAGGTAGATCAAATCGACGTTATAGTAATGCGAGATGACTTATTGTTAGCATCACTGATTCCAAAAATTGAATAAGTTTATTTTGAATTTTTTCTTCCATTTTTAAAATAACTTGTTTTAAACTTTTATGTCGCAACCAACGAAAGAAAAATTGTGAAATTAACATGAGTACAAAATGATGACGCTTATTTCTTGTATTTTTTATATATGTTACAATGTTTTATATAAGTTATAATGCTTTATAATTTTTAAGCAAATATTGAAAAATGTGTAAATGTTTATTTTTAACATAATTTAAACTAAATTTTAATGAACTGTAACCCATTATTTTAATGTAAAGCTAAATGTTGAATAAAATATAATGCGATGGTGTTTTATTTTAATAACGGTTCTTTATTGTTCACCAAAACACACGACAAAAACATTATTTTATCTATATAAAGCGGTAATGTAATTGGAATAGAATCTAGTATTTTAAAAATCCTTATTTGTTGAATGCTTCTTTCAACATGACTGCGAACAGTCGCAATAAAATAACCCTCTAAAACTTCTTTGCGAGTGAACTGAGGGTTATTTGCAAACGGAGGAATTATCAATATATAATTATTTACTATAAGCTCTGGTCTTCGTTGATAGGTACAAAGTTTCAAGCACCTCAAAAAAAATATCACTAGCAGTTTGATTGCCAATTTGAAAAATACAAAACAGGGCCGTGAATGGTCATCCGAATTTTCATCTTCATGTGAAAAAGCAAAATTCTATCTTGAGCTTTTAAAATTTTGTAACATTTGGGTTGTCCAGGTGCTCCAGGTCGAATAAAGGTTAATAAAATATGGAAAATTTTCAGTGTTATTCGACAAAGACTTTTCATGTCTTGATCATTTCTCACGTTGCTGTATCCCATGAAACCATCCCTTCTTTCCACATTTGGACCAGCTGAGTCTTTTTCTTTTTCGACGTTTCGTTCCACTTCAACATACACAATTTCAACTTTCTGGCGCTGACTATTATCAACCGGTATGCAGATATGAGTTAAGGTTTCATTTGTCGTACAATTTTGCCAACAGGATAATATTGTTTTCTTGCCACAATCTTTGATTAAGACGTCATTTATTTGGATTGCTATTTCAGAAGTTGTTTTCACAGATTCCTGAGGCGGTTGTTCCAGACGTTCAAAATCATTACGTGCTACGTTTAACAAATGGAACAAAAAGTAAAACATCAATTACTACTATTTCTGTAATTTTATATTCACAATTAATTTTCGATTACCAATTTATTATTACTCTGCAAAAAATAAGGAATTATTAAATGAGGAAACGGTAATTCAAAATGACAAACTACTTGCATCATTGGAAGGTTCGTTTTTTCGGTTTTCTCATGATGAGATTATTATATATTTTATTTTCAATTGCACACGGACTAAATCCATACAAAATAGAGTTCTGACCGGGAAATTGCACGCAACAGATTAACAATTATGCATGACTAGGTTAACAATCATTTCTGATTCCAAGTATAGATTTGGTAATACCAAAAAATTTATAAATATCAGTTATATCGCTGGTGTTTCAAGTATCAAACAAAAATTCAGTTAATTTTAAATTATTGGGATGGAATCTTACTCTCACAAAATTGAAAAAAGGACAAACAAATATACAGTGAATATAGTTGGCGGTGGAATGAAGATTACATTTAAAATAAATGTCGGTATTTGAGAATTTGTACACATTATTGTCTATAATAAATACATTACGGAATTAGTTATATAAGTGAGTTTGAGAGAAGAATCTCAGCGTGTTCAGCGAATTAATTATGTGGAGACAGTTTGGATATGTATTGTAACGTGGCGGCTTTTTCGAGAAATTCCTTCCCACGCCCCATTGCCACGGACTTGGAGTTAGATGTTAATTTTTCGCGATTTTATCGGGCTCAACCACAACCAGAAGGGTTAGGATCGCCACCGGCTATAAATCGGAAAATTTTACTGCAAAAACCCGCCCAGATAAAGCTCGTGATTTTCCCTCCCGAGAAACGGAATTTTCGGCGCAACGGTCCGACTGCAGAAGACGCCAGGCAAGGATCTCCTAATTGCAATAAAAAGGTCCTCCAATAAATAAAATACAACCCAGCCACTTCCAATTTTACAACAATTTATTCAACATTACATTTATCGCCCCTTATAGGCCAGCAAAATAACACCACATCTCCTCCCGAGTACAAATAAAATAATCGTTTTAGATCAAAAATTGATCAAATTGTATGACGATCTCAACAGATCAAAATATCATATTTGAAGAGAGACCTCACACAATCTAGACAGATCGAAAATAGGTCTCATCGAAATAGATCGTTTCTTGATCACTTTTGGATCACCGTCTCACTTTCAAATCAGCGTATCTAAATAGGTCATATTTTAATCAGTTAGGATCGTCGACAAATTTGATCATATTTTGATCAATTATGATCGTCGACAAAGTCGATCATATTTTGGTCAGTTAGGATGGTCAACAAATTCGATCATACTTTGCCCGAGTAAAAAAAGTTTCGGTCTTAATTTGATCAAATGTAACCAACAAAAAATCGGAATAGAAATGATCAAAACTAATTAGTTTCAGATTAAAACAAGGTAGAAATTTGATCCAATAATGACGAATAAAATTTATTGATTAATGAATCCAATTTTATTCGCAATTAATGATTTAGATTGTATCTTATTTTAATCTGAAACGAATCAATTTTGATCATTTCGATTCTAATTTTTAGTTGGTCATATTTGATTAAATTAAGACCTAAATTTTTTTTCCCGCGCAGAATAAATCGTGTGGCTCGACGTGTGGATACCCCTATATACACGTTAAGCCACACGTTTTTTTCTGCGCGGGTTACTCGGGAATTCATCCAACACTGCGTGTATGTACTTACATTTTCACGGCTATCCAATTGATGTTCAAATCAATCGGTTTGTGATCATAATCGATACTTACGAGCATGAAAACAGGATCACTGCAGATCTAAACGGAAAACATGAGGAAATGCGAATGCAAATTACTCGTGCTGTTAGTTCCATCGATTTTATTATTTTTTTTTAACTATTGTATATATTAAAAAAAATGTACGTACATACATGCACGTTTGGTGCAAAAGGACAGAGTCACTGTTCATGAATGCGATGCACCAATTCAATCGTTTGATACTGAGGAAAGGGAAGAAACTCCATCGGCGGTAGTCATTGCTTCTTACCCTCTTGGCAGTGGAAGAGAAAGTCGAGAAGCGTCGCGCAAGAAAACTTTTCCCTCCCGTGCCTACCACTGAATTAAAACAACATGTGATCACAATGACTGTCGCCGATGGAGTTTCTTCCTTCTCCTTAGTGTTGAGCGATTTCAGCAACATCGCGCTCATGGAATATATATTTATAAAATTATACGTACTTTTTTATATATATAAAATGTACTTATCCATATACATGCACGTTCGATGCAAATGGACAGAGTTACTGTTCATTTAAGTGCGATGCACCACTTCAATCGTTTGATACTGAGGAAAGGGAAGATACTCCATCGGCGATAGTCATTGCTTCTGATTCTCTTGGCAGTGGAAAAGGAAGTTGAGAAGCGTCGCGCAAGAAAACTTTCCCCTCTTGTGCCCACCACTGAATTAAAACTATATGTAATTAATAGTATATTCGGCGGCCCTCGAGCAGCTTTGACAGCTAACGTTGACTTCGAGCGCCTAGCTTATCACTCGTTTCGATTCGTTTACTTACTGTTCGTGATACTTACGATACTTTTTGCACCGAGGGCCTGAAAAATGCA
>JABFOV010004052.1:0-14744 GCA_022817685.1 Aradophagus sp. ZL-2020 | reverse complement strand
CTGTTAGAAAGATTGTGATTTTTACATTCTTTTTTCTCTCAGTGTTCAATGACGACTGCATTATAAGATTTTTTGTTTATTAACACTTATGCTATATAGAATATTATCTTGCAAAAGCGACGTTGTAACTATAATTTTTTCATGTAACCACTTAAACGACTTTCAAATTAATACATAATATTTTATCCCTAACACTCAACATTAATTATAAATAATTACATGTTAAGCTAAAATAAGTGCTTTCGTGTCAATCACAGTAAGCTTGATGAAGTCATTTATTTTCAAAGCAATGAACCACGATCATGAATTCTCATTTCATAAAACGTTGTAGCAAACATTTTAGAGGTAAAAAAAATGTTTCTTCGAAGTACCGGATCTGACAGTTTATGATTTACGCAAAACATAATTGCGCTCATTTAATTCTATTTTATTACAAAACTATACCGAGAAAAATTTTTTGCACTAATAAAACAGGTATTTCATTTTAAGACACTTCGTCAGTTTGCCTTCTTTTTGAGATACTTTTAAACTTTAGATACAAAAGATATCTCAAAATGAGATGTTTATTTTTACAGTGTACTCTACAAAAATTATTTTCGCTATCATGCTACAAGCTAGTGAGTTAATCGAGTTTCCGACAGTTACCGACATCTCAACCGGAAAATCGGAATTCAACCGTTATTATAAAAAACGATAAGAAAGGTATGGAATTCGAAACTCGGTGAAAGTTATATTTTATAATCAACTAATTTTACGAAGATTTAGTAAATTATGTTACGTCGGCAGTAAGGTCTAAATTATGAGGTCAGCCAAATCTTTTTAGCATATACCGTCTAAAATTAAAATTCCCTTTTGTGCAAATAATTATCTGAGAATAAATAGTAATATTTAAAGGCTAAAGTCATGAAGCAGAACAATGAAATAAAATAAATAAAACACTTTTATTTATTCGTCATAATGGAACGAAAAAAACTGCAACAAATACTGTCACCTACGCGCGACTCTTGTTTCAGACAATCCGTTTCAGAGAAAGTTTAATATTGGATTACTTTGAATCGACGTGCCATTCGAGCCTAAAGTCTATTAGTAATATCAGCTATCCGGTGGAATTGCGTAGAAACGTATGCGATCGTAAAAATAAGAACAAAATTGATCTCTTGATTATCATAGAACAATAACAAAAAGTAATGAATATAAAAGAAACAATAAAGACGGTTTCGTGTAATTAAGTATTAAGAAATCACATTTATGGCAGTTTTAAGACCAATTTTATAATTTTAGGCGATTGACCGTTGATTCAGAAGAAAGTCGAACTGCTCGCTGTGAACTTTGTTAAGTAAGTTCGAAAGAGATTTGTAAAATTGAACGCGAGATTACGTAAGTCGCATAGTTCGCATTGAAAACGGGCGTTCACATCCAACACCTTTTATGCACCGCGGTAAAGTATTTTTTATGAAAGTTATAAACGCTATATAATTTTTTGTGCGAATCACCGTGTGTAGACAATAGAAAAAATATAGGGCGTGCATATTGCATGAATATGCAACACGCATAATTTTGTTTTTTTGTTTGCTTTTTTCTTTAAGAAGCAAATTAAGAAAAATGATTTTTGTGAATTTAAACAAGTCTAAAATTTGCCAATTTAAGATACTGCAAAAATAAAAATTACATTTCGAAACATTTTAAAATGTCTTTAAGAGAAATGTATTTTAAGTTTTTAATGTATTTTAAGTTATAATGTATTTTAAATTGAAAAAACGTGTTTGTGAAAAATTTAAGTATAAGAAAAATGTTTACTTAATTTATCTAATTCAGGAAACTTATGAAAAAAAAAAAAATTACAAATTAAACATCTCTTTTTGATGTGAATAACGAACATTAACTTTGATTTTTCGTCACCTAAAATTATTTTCTGAAAACATAATTAATAAACTGAATGAAGCATGACAAAATTTCAAAATTTGAATGATTGTCTCCATGTGAGACGTTGCATAACGTCATGCATGTAGTCGACATAGAAATTGAATAGTCTTATCCCGATCCGACATTGTCACGTACTTTCCTCGACGAACAGTTACGCCTCAAAATACCTGCAAGTTATAAGGATATCATAATCATTCAAATAACAGTCATCACGTTAATTGAGTATATTATTTAACATCGCTTACGGCATTCGCGTTTAAAAACGTGTTAAAAATGTCGACTGACTTAAGCAGTAGGCGTGTGCTAATAAAAAAAAATTTTTTTTTTCATTACAAATTAAAAACTCGTTCCCCTCTTTTTCTGAATTCCAACTTCTCAATTTTAAAAGATTAACTTTTTCTTAAAATGGTTGACCTTTTTTTGGAATAATTGAAAAATTTGGTATAAAGTGACAACAATTTTGAAACTGGTTTCAGTGTCTGAAAATAGAACCGGCTGGTATAAATCAACCTGATTTGATTGGAAATTTCTTGTTAGTTAAAGATCTAAACACGTAGGAAAATGTTGAAATGAATATTGAAATCATTCATGTTATTGATCACACGCGATTAATTTGCTGTCTCGAGTTGTTACATTTTCAAGGCGATTGTCGAATAGTATTGAACTTATTCTGTTCTCGAGGAACAATTCAAGAACAATTTGTTGTGTTGCTAATTTTAGTATAACACTGGGTAGATAAAGAGCGACACACATGAACGCGTATGTCGACGGTACAATCTAATAACATTGAAACAGTTGAAGGCTATTGTGCGCTTAAAAATGAAAGTTAATTTAGAAAATCATTCTGAGCTATTGCGAATGAGATATCATTCAAAATTGATCAAATGAAACGCGAATTTTGAAAATTGGAATGTAACGTTTAATTTTCGTTTAAATTTAAAATTTTGAAATTATGATTTCGTTTAAAATAAATTCGGTATTAGAAATGACATCTTATGAGTTTTTAGTCGAAAGTTAAAATGTATCTATTGATTTATTTGATTACTTAGGTAGTTTGTAAAGTAACAATTTGTTTTTCATATAAATAGTTTCGTGTTAACGAAATTTACTGTTCTTCTGATAGAATAGAAAAGAAACGTGACCCGTCTTCTTCCGCCAATAAATTATTCGCACAAATTTAATTAACAATTATAACACAATCTAACAAGATTAATAAGTCTATTAAATTGTTTTACTACGCGGAAAAAATCCTTTCCAATTGCATAAGCATTTTCATCTCATAAAATCTACGGAAATGCTTATTAATGACTTACAATTTTATGACGTGTGAATTTTATATAAATTTAATCACCAGTGCAATTAATTAGTTGAAACGTTTTTTAATTATTATTTATTTGTCAACTGTAGACGCTAAAATTGGTACATAATTAATCCACTTTTAAAACGCGAACAGTAATTATTTCATTATCTTCTTTCACGCCAATTTGTTTAATTGACCAGAACATCGAATCTCCGACATTTGTGTTCGATTTAACTATAATGAATATAATTAAAGTGCAAAAATTGGATGGACATTTAGCAGTAACATTGTTCACCACCTATGACAGATCACGAATGCGTGCAATTACATTTAAATTATACACCAACCGAGCCGCATTTCCAGAATTGATTACAACTCGAAAGGCCGATGCAAATTTTAACACTATAAATCCCACCTATAATACCGTATGTAGATTTATTTTATTGTGTAATACCGTTTGTTAAAACCGTATTATTATTTATGTCATCATTCCGAAACAATTCGACGTTTACGAAATGAGATTTGAAAATCGAACCGTTTTGAATTGTTGGTTTTTAATTTTGTTTTTACTACAAAAGAGTAGTTTTTATTAAAACGGAAATTAAAATTTGTATTTTTAATAAAAATTCTTTTGCGTAATAACAACTTGAAATTTCGTTCTCGTCATCTTTAATTTTGTCTAACGTAAACTGATATAATAATTTTTATTGTACTGTATAATACTGTTCTATATTTATTTTAGTATTATAATATAATATTATTATAATGCTTTATTATACTTTATGATATAATACATATAATTTCAAAACACAGAATTTCATTTTCGTGAATTCCTTTACCATGCGCAATTAGAGCGGTATTGTTTGTTTTCGTAACGTCCTTGAACCGCTATAAAGATTAGGAAGTTTGCTGACTTTCTTTCATTGTTCCGGTAACCATGAACCAAGCCACAAGTAAGTGAAAAACTTATAATATTTTCTAATTATATTTCTTGATTTGCTAATAATAAATATGTATCTAAGACTTAATCTAATCACCAGGTAATAAAATTTAAATAGAATTTAATTTCACAATTTTAAGTTTAAGTTCAACACCTTGGGAAAATAATCAGCCTAAAAGGATGATAATTTATCGCACGCGAAAATGGTTTGTTTCTTTTTTTCAACAATTTTTGGTAATCGAAACATACAAAGTCAAAATCGGTTTTCCTTGAAGAAAAATTAGTTCAAAATTAACACAGTCTTTGGTAATGATATGAAATGCAGTAGTAATTTTGGATTTGTTCACGCGCAAGTAGAACATCTTTGTAAATTGCTTTTGTTAATATAAATATATTTTATATTTATATTAACAAACATACAATTTATATATATGTATTAAAATATATATAATAATACAATATATACTTATATACATATTATATATACATTAAAAAATATATAAATATAGAAATTGTTGTTTAAATAAACAAATCTTTCCTTGTGATATATTATATTTTTTCTTAACTTTTATTTCTTTTTACTTTTTTTACTTTAAATTCTACAAAATTATTATTGGTAAATTCAATCATTATGCAAATAAACTAACTATTTTTCTTTTCTCTCTCTTTTTGTTTCTTAAATAATTCAAAAACAACTCAAAGAGAAACTTCTTTCTAATAATATTAACTGGTCCATCGGAGATTGCATTAAGATACCATTGAAATAATGTAACTCGCGTTGAGATTCGAATCTCAACGACTAGCGAATTGAATTTCTAAAGGGATTAAACATTTCTCCACTCTTTTCTTATATTTTCTTTTTATTTGCATCTACAGGAAATCCTAAACAATGCAACGAAATCAATTGGCACAGAAAGCAACAATATCAATGACTTTCCAATCGGCTGGCTGATCAAGGTCAGATGCAGGTACGTGTAAACGCATTCGTGTGTGCAAGCGAAAAGCGAAGTCGCTGTCAAAACTACATTTAACTACGTGAGTATTTGTCCGCGAGCAAAAAAATCGCACAAGTATCAACGCGACATAATCGCATATTTAATTATACGGCCGAATACTTTTTACAACTGTAACGTGTAATTTTAACTGAGTAATGCGACTCGTTTATTCCTGCTTTCTCTGCGTAGTTACACTACGTTACGTATGACACTATAAATCACGTGTGACGGGCTGTTTTTAAAGACTACAAATTAGATCACATTGAAATGGATTAATTATTCTTGCCACCGAGGCAATTTGGGCAAATTGACGATGGCAATTTCACGCTTTGCTGAGGGGGTTCGAAGAACCGTCTACAAAGTGTACGGAACATTGTGGCGAAACCAGTTATCAACACTTATATTAACTCTTAAAAAAATGATTACGCATTTTTAAAGCTGATATTAGCGTTAATCATTAGCATTGATTTATTGACAGGAACATAAGAAAAGTGTTCCTGCAAATTTGAAAAAAAATTATAAAAAATTGAAAAGGAGAAATCTTAATTTTTATATCAGCAAATAACATTATATTACACTCGGAGAATTCGCAGAAATTGAATTAGCTGAATATTCAGTTAGTGTATGTAAGTCCCAGTTGTGTCAACGGAAAATATTCAATTTTTTGAAAAACAATTTTACATAAATATAATTCTGAGGAATTGAGTTTGTACAAATTATTGCAGAAAGTTGTAACAAGATATATATGATTGTTATCATTGTAGATTTTTTTTTTTTTAATTTTTAATTTATTTGGAAATTTATTACGAAAAAAAAGTATAATGAAAATGAAAGTATTACGTGATGATTTTTTGAATCATTATATATAACATAAGATATACTTGTGTGTTTTTTTACAAAACGAGTCTAAACAAAAACCTGCCGGTCTCTCCACATAATTAATTACCGATCTTATATACGACTACATTGCGCCATTGAACCGGGGAGTTACAAATCGCCGGAAACACTAATTCCTTTCCCAAGAGCGGTTCAATTTACGAGCGACGCGAGAGAATGAAAATCAAAAGTGCGATTGTCAATGGTAGATTTAGCGACTTGACGATGAAAAAGTAATGTGTGATCTTGATCCAAGCGCTTTCGTCAATGGGCGCGAATTGCGCAACGTCGTAATTGTCAAGCCATTTCGACAAGTGTGAAATCGACTGACAATAGCTGGGAGTACATTATGACGTGAAATATTTTTTCGACTTGCAAGGTTTTGGAAAAAAACAAAAATTATGATACTGACACACGCGACAAAGAGAAACACGGTTGTCACGCTCTGTTTTTGACCGAGCATGTGAAATAACAAACTTCCTCGTTAAAAAGAGATTGAAACAGTTTGCATTGTTCCCGAAATTCTTGACCCACTTGTGGCGTCGACAAAACTCAAAATCACGTCCGGCTAAACCTTTTTTGTAACAAAAATTGATTTTTCGAAGAAATTACTGTGACAGAAAATTGTCATTATTTTGAGTAAGGTAAATTACTAGACTGAAAAACGAAGAAGAAACAAAACGATAAATATACTCGGATAAAGTTTATTATCATAGCACATTAATATTTTCAATATTTTAATAAGTTAATTTTTAATAATTTAACATTGTCTTTCCGACGATAAAACATTTTTTTAGACTACAAGTAAAAACAAAAACTGTTCGTATTCAATATTCATAATTTATTTATAGAATTTGTTCAGAGAATGCATATTAATCAGACGCACGAATTAAGCAAACCTTACAATTTCGCAATATAACATACTTCGAATTATCTTTCGTTTCTTCACTTAATCTCAAAAATTACTAAAACGAAAACTTTTAAAAAATTTGCATAAAGTCAAGATATAAAAGTGCCACTGATAAGTTTAAAAAATAATTAAAATGCATATTGTCGCAGAAAAAGTGACAAGCAATCATCGATAAGTTACATTTAACAACAAAACATTTAATGAATATAAATTGATTTTTGTTTATTGTCAGCGTCAATATAAATAACTTTTCTTCGTTGTGTATTTAAAATTTCTTCCAATCTCTTGTTTTAAAAATGGTAGATGTTAATAAATTACTTTAGAATGTAAGTAAATTTAAGTAAAATAAATAAATTATAAATAAAATAATACAATTGTAAGAACACTAAGAATTAATTTATCGATTGTTCCTTGCCAGTTAGTATTATAATTGTAAGTTAATAAAACAAATCTGTATTCGAACAAGCCATTGACCTCGCGGTTGAGGTCGAATAAACCTGCGCTCCAAGATCAAACGATACGCGGACAAATCCGGCGCTCGTATTTATCATAATGCAATTTATTGTGGTGCAGACAAGCAAAGACTTCGGAACGGTCCATTTATTAAACATGCGGGCTTTCACTCGATCGGCGCACAAGTTTCAACAGTCACTCGTAAATTGCAATAATTTGCGACGAAAATTCAGTTCGAAAAGTTCGAAAACGCGTTGCATAATTGACACGATGAGCGCCGCCTCGAAAATTGCGAGCTATTATTATTCAACAACGCTTGTTCAGCCGATTTTTGCTGTAGGCAATGCACGGTTCATTCGAGAAAGAAATAATAATATATATTAATAATAATATATAGGTATATAAAGTCAAATATTTCAATGGTTCATCAATTTTTGTTTCAAGTTGTATATTGGACATTCGTTGTAAAGTACAATGCGATTTTTCACGGGATTACTTCCGTAAATAATTTTGCAGTTGCAAATGAAAACTGATGAACGAAACGGGAAATTTAAAGAATCTTTTTTTTATTCGTAGCATTTATTTAGCGAAATTTTTTAGATTATTGGGAATTGTTACATTAGCTTAATGCAATTGCACGATTTATATTACTAAAAAAATAAACTCATAAAATTAATATGTAGTATTAGATATAAATATTTCAAAGGTATGTTACATAGCATCGAATTTACATTCGTTTCAATAAATTTTATTTTGTTTATTTAATTTCTCCGTGCATAATAAGACGTAAAATGCAAGGTTTATCGCGATTAATAAATTTCTACTATTAACAGTAAAAGGAAGTGTAATTTCTATAATGCAATATAAATGAGGATCTATGATTAATAAAACACGTGATTATTAAAAATGTATATCATGATAATTATAAATTTAGACTTGGGAAATAAAGTGCAAAAATATAACCATAAATGTATTCAAATATTTGAATATTGATCAATGCGCCACAATTTTTGCGGAAACTGTTCTTTCAGTTTCATATTGTCAATTTTTTGTAATTGGAGTAAAAAGTGTCTCTTTACAAAAAATTCTTGGCATGGCAAAGTACTTATTTTTAACGTCCGTTAAAGTTTTAGCATATACGAAAATTTCGTATTTCTTTTATATATATTACTAAAGATAAATTGAAATTTCAATTGAAGACTATGAAATCGGATGTTAAAAATAAAAATATCTTCGAATAAGGTCCATTAGAAAAGAAATTCGCGTTATTTATATATTTTATTAGATTCAGGTCCATGTACAACCATTTCATAATTTGATCCAAACAACCTCTTCGCTTCATGCACGTCATTTATATTAGTAATCTTGATCAAATTTTTGCCCTTTTCCGTCAATTCAATCAAATTGCTTCCACTTTTGTGCCACTTCCTCGAAACAATTAATCACAATGACCACACCATTCTCCGCAATAAGCGAAGCAAAGGTTCCCGAGCGTCAACGCGGGTCCACGTGGTTTCCTCGGCGGCGGTCCTTCGCCGCTGAAAATCGCTCGTGGGAGTGTCCGACCTTTCCAAGTGGTAAGGATGAATTAAACGAGCCTAGTGTGAATGTAAGGCATTTGTGCAATCGGACTGTTGCCGCCGATATCGCACCGTTGTCCCCCGTCTCTCGGTAGTTCGCACGCGAGAAGTTCGAAGTGCAGGCAGGATCACGGATTCCGTTTCGATCAGTGATACTCCGCGTACGCTGGCGAACGCATTTGAATATCGCGGTACCAGTACTCGTCTCAGTTTCCCTGATTTCCGTTCTTACCGTTGCCGAACGCCGGCCGATTTTCCGAAAGATTTGTCCCGATTTTTGTCATGAGGTGAGACGACCCTTTTGTTATAAACGTTTTATATAAAGTTGAAAAAAATATTTATTCAAAATAGTTTGACTTTCGACGTGGATATGTCTAATGGCTGGAATTGGAGAAAAACGGTTTGTCGACAGTGCGATACAGCACCGTTTCAATATAATTCTTAAATTGTTAAAATTTTTTAGAAAAATATTAACGTACTTTTTCTTCCAAAGTATGTTCTATAAAGTGAATTTGCGTGTTGTTGAAGAAAAAACTGAGTCAGTGCAAATAATCATCTTTTGTTCCCGTTTGAGAAAACCTTTTCAATTGTTTAGTTGAAATAAAAATTCCATCGGAGAAAACACGTTTACGACAAATTAGAGGATAAATTAAAATAAATTTTCGGTCCTGTGAGTTTTACAGACATATCCATATATATACGTACGTCCGTGCAGTATAAATTCACTTTTTTTATAAATTTGTTTCAATTTTTGCTGATTTGGGATAAATTATTGTTAAATGTTTTTTATATAATGGCACAATTATAAAACCGTATTTAAAAACAAACCAACGAATTCGTCTACAAATAAAAGTATAAAGCACTTTTCTATTTTTGGTCCCAAGTTAGAAAATTTCTACTTTCCGTCCACTCAGCAGGCCAGAACACCTTTTCTTTCACTTGTTACGAAAAGTATCATGTGCAACGTCGAAGTTTCATCGGATTTTTAACAATGTAATTTATTTTCTTATCATCTAGAAATTGTCTCGAAATATCTACATAATAGAAAACCTATCGCGTATCACCAACGACCACTCAAAACTCTAATTTTGATTCACTATCTGGATATTTATTTTACTATTTAATTAGTAAATTGAAAAATCTCAATAACGACTACCTAACTCTGCTACCTAAATAGTAATTTTAACTATCTACTCCTACATAAACCTCTATTGTTCTCCACAATTAAAAGTAATTTTTCCAGAACAATAGCTGATATCATATCGAAACTTTCAAAAGTTTTAACCATCAACTTACATAAGTGACATTTTTTTGATTTCGAATGCGATCGGTCGACATTGTCACGAGAAATCCCGTGAGTAACAACAACGCCGGAGAAAGCCCGCGACTCGGTACGTACATACGTATCTAATGAGTGGACGCACGCTGTCCGTCTGTCATTAATAGACCGTTGCGAAATGAAAATCAAATAATTACACCGCGCGGGGCTCGCAATTCGTGGATCAAATTAATCGTGCCGATGATTAAGTGTAGCGAGGTGAAATGAAACGAACGTCTCTGGCGCGCGTGTCATTTTTCGCTGGTTTTTCAATCAGTCACGGAAGTCGACTGCAGAAATTGTTCGCTGCACCAAACGAACAAAAATCGGCTAGAATTAATGTTGATATTGAATCACAGTCACTAAAATAATGCCATAACAAAGTTTTTTGGTTGAAAGTATTTTAACTTTAATATAAAATTTTTTCGCGGTTTTAGATTTAGCCAGTGCTTTAATTCAAGAATTAATTAGTATTATATTTTGAGACGTTATAAGTCCCCAGTACCAAAAGTATCTTAAAGTGTAGCAAATTGAGATACTATTATATTTTTTTTTCTTATTTCCTATAGGTAGTATAAATGCAATTATTAGGCTTCAAAATTGTATTGCAATAAATGATTGACAATAATACTAGAAAATACAAATAGATGAATTTTCGAATGCCGCAGATACAGCAGCTGACATTTGACAACGGTGATTTACGCGTCGTTAAGTAATTTAATTTATGCACGGTAGCGCGCTGATCTGCGTGCCAAGCGATTGTCCGGGAAATCGTGCAATATGTGGGATCGCGGCCAAGCTAGCCGGCGAAGGCATTGTTTCGCGTTGCTTTCGAGCGAATTCGAGACCGGGGGAAAGAGTTTTCCGCGTCGCGAGTGAGCCACAAAATTACAACACCGAGTTTCACGTCCTTTCACCGATCCTGATCGGTTCTAACGTTCCCAAATGGTGATTCGTAACGTCCATTAAATCGCCCGGCAAAAATCGAATCGAGTTTTTGCATTGTAAAGCCTAAACAGGCGCGCGAAAATAAAAGGAAGATGAAAGAAGGTATGGCCTGTCGCGAAGTAGAAACATAAATTTTCATCAAGAAACTAGTCGAACGGGACTCAGTGCCTGAGTAAAAACGAATCAAAGCGTTTGGCGAGAAACGCAGAGCCATTTGATTAGAATTCATTTAAATTAATTGCCGAGAAGAAACAGTAACCACATGGTAAAAAGATGATAATGTCAAAACAACAAAAGTTATTCTCGTATTTTCATTTTCAATCTAAATTGATTTTCATGAATGTTAATATCCAATTTTTCAAATGTATTTACTTTGAGTCGATCTTCAAAAATCATCGAATAATTATTACCCAACAAAAAAGTGAGAAATAGAAAAGAATAGAAAATCAAATTTTTTAATTTCTTCAATCACGCACAAGTAACAGAGAGTAATTGAAATTGCGTAACTTAAATTTTCAATTCACCATAAAAAATAAAAGGACTTTTAAAATCTACTAACTCTACTACTTATCCATTGTTTAAGAAAAGTTAATTTATCAAAAGTTAATTAACGTAGTAGAAAAGTTAATTGAAAGCAACACAAATTAAATGAATTTAATGAAAAAGAAAATGAAATTTCTGTTTCTTTCCGTTTCTCATTTTTCCAGGGTAATTATTGAAAAAAAAGTCAATTCCAAATTTTGATTCAACAAGTACATAAAATTGACTGGAAGATCGTTGAAATTTCCAGGTTCCTCAATCGGTTACTCTTAACAGTGTCATTATGGTTCGCTGGGACTTCGGCCGAGAGCCTAGAAATTTTGGCCCAATGGCCGCTGTTGGACTTCGAACTGCCTGCATCGGATCCCGCGTTCGCCGCGAATTATCAACCGCTGAGCCCTGTGCCGACGGGATTCGTCGACAGCTGGCACAAGATTTTCATCTCGACCCCAAGACTGCGAGCTGGCGTGCCGGCCACCGTGGCTTATTTCGACCGGTCGGAGATGCTGCTAACGAGCAGTCCGAAACTCAAGGCTTATCCTTCTTGGGACTGGCACGACGCTGGAAAAGGAATATACAATTGCTCGCAAATAATATCGGTTTATAGACTCCGAGTCGATGCTTGTAATCGTTTATGGATTTTGGACAGTGGCGTCCGTACATCGCTCGAAGACTTCACAGTCGTTTGTCCACCCAAGTTCCTTATTTTTGATCTGAGAACTGACCAATTAGTTCGAAGTTATACCTTCCCAAAAGAAGTAAGTGGTTTTTTGGTAGGATGAAATTTCAGGTGGTACCATACTTTAGATGATTATAAAATAAAAATAAACGACTACTGTAAATGGAGAACATTGAAACCGTATAGAAGAATCAAATAGAAAAATGTTCTACACTGAGAAAAATTCCACCCATGATATAACTTATTTGAGTCATTTTTTGTATGGACATTGTCGTAAAATTGAGTTACAGACTTGGCATTTAATTTTAATTATTAGGTCCGACGACCGAACAATTTGTTCACCAATTTCCGCATTGACAAATCGACGGCCACGACATGTGACGACGTTTTCGTTTACATAACGGACACCGCTTCGGTTGGTGAGTAAAGATTTTCTTTTCTTGATGCCGTCTCAGTTGACTTACTATTTTTGTATCTGTTCTTATGAATATTAATATAAATATTAATGTGAATGTAAATACATATTTATATTTGATTTATTATATATTATATGTAATACTGGTTCATTTTCAGGAATTATTACATTTGACGCTGGAACGGGTAGAAGCTGGAGAAGTGTCCACGCCTCGATGTTGCCCGATCCTAATTATACAGTTTATCAGGTCTGCAACATTCAACTTTAATCAAAAAATTGATTGAAATTTAAAAAAATGGTACCACTACGACGTTTCGTAATTTAATCATTGCAGATTGGAGACGATACCTTTGAATTGTTCGATGGAATCATAGGCTTAGCTTTATCTGAGCAAACGGGAACATTGTTCTACCAGCCGCTGGCAACGAACCGTTTGTTCAGCGTGCCAACTGCTGCTTTGCGGAAAGGACCCTTGCAACCGGGAGAGTCGTTGCCGGTCACAGTACTTGGACATAAATCGAGTCAGGGTATGGCTTTAGAAGTAGAACCAAACTCCAACGCCATCATCTTTTCGCCTGTTACCGAAACGGCTATCGCCATCTGGCAGCCTGGAACTAATTACCAAAGGTATGTTTTTAAACAATTAAACGAGTAGAAGATAATTAATATATAAGCCATAACTGGTGTCTCTATGTGTTGAATACAATACTTTATAAAAGTCGTGACAGCGTAGAAAAGTGAACTTTCTTACACGAGTGTAATAATGGTACATTAATAGTGTACATTGTTGCAATTTATGCAAAATTTTCTTTTTGCATTGTAGGATAATCTCGTACAACGAAGAGATGCTTCAATTTGTACCAGAAATACAGTGGGCCAAGACGGATGAAGGTCACTTATGGGTCCTGTCGACGCGCTTCCATAAATTTTTCATGAATCAAGTCAACGTCAGAGAAATCAATTTTCGACTGCTCTGTGTCAGAAGTGACGTACCGAGACGAGTCGTTACACCGTACGCATTAAATTCGATTGCACAATATACTCATTACAATAATACATTATACGGTTGATAATTAACGCAATATGAACAGTCGTTGATGTCTTACAAAATTATTGAATGGGAAGAAAAAACTGTTGAATGTGAGTTCGCTATCAGTTGTCGAAATCGAATATGCAACAAGTGATACCCATGAAATCATTGGTTGTAATTAAGTAATATGTACAGATTAAGGTTACTATAAGAGACTTTCATTTATGACGCTGATCGCAAATTCATTGTTTATCGAATGAGTATCTAATCAAAAATCATAGATACAATAACAGAAATTTTACATTGAAATCGTAGAAATCATATTATTATATCAAGCAATTCAGCTAAAAAATATTAGCTTTAAAAATTACAAATCTTTTTATTAAACGAAAAAAGTATTTGAAATTTCAATAAGTCAGGTACCACTCTTCGTGAAAGTATGTAAGCGAATATTATTTTTACAATATAAGATAGTTAATTTAGTTATTTTTTACAAAATTATAGACACTTTTGATTTAACTTTTTTTTCTTCATGCATAAGAGTATAGAAATTAATGGTAATAACAATATGCTCACTGTAAAAATGTACATTTGAATCCAAATAATTTAGTGTCTTAAGTTGTTTAAAAGAAAAGTGAATTTTATAAATTGGAATAAATAGGCCTCGTAAACTGAAATCAAAAAAATTGTGCAACATACTTTAAAAACGTAGACCTTTTTATTCAACGCAATATATACATTATATATACATATTACAAATGTAACTTTCTCAGATAGGCAAAACTAATTATTTAATTGTATAATTACACAATTACCTAATTATGAACACACTATCTG
>JABFOV010004051.1:0-14744 GCA_022817685.1 Aradophagus sp. ZL-2020 | reverse complement strand
TAGATGATTATACATATTTCATTGTACTTAGTGTTTTTTTTCACAGAGAGATCGTAATAAATAGGGTTTAGAGGGGGGGGTGAGTTGGGAATTTTTTAAAAAGAATAAAATAAAGTAATTTAAAAAAAAAAAAAAGTGAAGAATTTTTAAATGTTTATATAATTTTTAAAAAATACCTTGGTTTGTAATTATTTTTTGTTTTTATTTATATTGTTATTAAAAAAAAAATAAAAAATATTTTTTATAAAAAAAAAAAAAAAAAAAAAAAAAAAAAAAAATCGCTTAATGATCTGTTGTGGCTTCGCTCAAAATAACTAATTTCCGATGACAATGTCTTACACATTACAATCGTTCCATTTAATCATTTATTTCAACCGCATCAAATGAAAAGAAAAAACATAATGAACAAAGGCCTAGCAATATTTTATATTTTGTCATTGTAAATAACTTGGATACGTAGTTAAGTGATAGTTAACAAAACGAATTTAATTGTAACGAATAGTTCATATGAAATACGTTGAACACACAGTTAAGTTTATCCTAACGTGCGATAATTTCGCACAAAAAATATGTTCAAATATAATGAGGTTATAAAAAAAAAAGATAAATACCAAATATAAAAATAGATAAACGAAAAATAATCAAAATGATTCCAAAATGGAAAATGACACTTTTGATGGTGTAAATAGTGTGTGTAAATAAAAAAAATAACAATATATGAAAACAAATCAAAGATGGAACCGAAAACAGGAAGTGTTGTGACAAATACGTGTTATGATAAACGAGTAATCAAAAGTGCAACAAACAGTATATTAATTGACGAGGAAAAAATGAGTTTTAAGTTGGTAGCACTTCGTAGTCCGAAGGACTACCAACATAAGACTCAAGTTTTTTTCCAAGTCGAGTACGACGTTTTTCCCGACAAGAAAATAAAATATGTTGGTATCACTAGCTGAAGGCAAGTGATACCAACATACTTTACTTTTGAGTGAGGAAAATTTCATTGTATGATGTTATTATTCATGTAAACGCTTATATAACTAAAGACGATCGTTGGAAATGAAATACATTTAAGAAATGAACATTATAAACTAGTCGAAAATATACTCTGTAATATTTTGTGATTGGAGTTCGTCTAGAAAAAAGGGTGTGTTTTTCAATCAATTTCTTTTGATATTCATGGTAATTTGATATAAAACAAAAGAAACATCTAACTGGAATTTATTCAAACAGGAATTTACAAATCAAATCTGATTACAAATCAAAAGTAAAAGTCCGTAAATCTATTTTGTAACATTTGATATTTTATAAAAAAAATATTTTGCACAAATTCAAAGTAATCTATTTACAACCATTTTGAGAGAAATAGTAAATAAAATTTACTTGAAAATTAAAGTCATTCTTTTGTACTTTAAATTAATATATTCCATAGATCCATAGATACTAAAAATAGAAAAAAAACTGTAAACGTATATCGACAATATCGTTTATGTGTTTGGCTGCGTGCTTCAAATATCTTTCTCTACCCATGGAAAAATATCATTAAATTAGCATTTATCATTTGTTATTGCACAATGGATTGTTTAGTGTTTTCTTTTTTCCAATAATGTAGCCCAGCTTTTTCTATTTCACTTCTTCTTGATGGAAACTTGTTATATAAAAATGGATGTAGGACTAGGTTAGGTTATCGGAAAAAAGGGAACCTTAATTGACGTCTTAAACGTTAAAAGGATGACGAATTGAATTGCAAAGTTTGAATTATAAACTTGGCGCCAAAATCATAATAGATAGATGGAATCTATTTATTTAGTTTTAACCTATTTTAAAGGTTAGATTATCCATATCTACAATTATAATTTTAACATCATAATGAAGAATCAAAATTTAAGAGAGAATTGACCCTCAACTTCATTTTTTAACCGCAGTTTCAATTATTATATTATTCAATGAAAAAAAATTAAATCCCGGTATTGCAACAATTTTCAGCAATTTCGTAATACGTCATCCTCTTAAATAGACGTCCATAAGACTTCAGTGATGGTTATCAAATATTTATAAGCAAGTTTTATCAGGTTTTGAATCTGTTAAGGTGATATTGGCAAAAGATTGCAATGGAAACACACCTAGAGTCTGGACCTCGGTTACCAAACTGTGACAACGTTGACTCAACAATTAACGATTTTGTATCAGTTTATTTGAGTTAACATTGTAAGCGACAACGATTACATAGTGATTATGGAGATTCGAAAAATGACAAGGTTCGAAATTTTATAACAAGTAGCTTTAATACTTAAACACGAGTAAAGATAACGCTACAAAAGTGTCCGAAGCACTTTTTCGCTGCGCAACAAAAATAAAGGTCGGTTTTCTAGAATTAAGGTCATTCGAAACAAAATACAAATAAGAACAAGATTTAGAGAATAGAAGTTGATAAAATTTAGAAATTGCTGTCGTGACTTTCTTTTATATTAGAGTATATAAAAAAGAAAATCTGCATAACTATGTAAAATTTTGTTATATTGAGTTTTTGTAAATTAAAGTATATTAATATAAATATATACACAAACATAAATTAAATAAAAAATGAATAGATGAGATTGGGACGGGTGTTAAAGCTTGAATGAGATTTTAAAATTAAAAACTGGGATATATTGGCGTTTTATAGAGTGATTAGTTGGTAGTATTATTAAACAATATTTTATAAGACTTATTAATGTTTATAGAATTTTATAGAGATAAATCAAAATTTCGGAAAAAAATAATCTTGATTTTTCGCGAAAATATCGAGGAGGTATTCATAATTTTCCAAGTTTTAAAATGTGATTTATGAATTTGAAAAGATGAATTGCAAAGTTTACGTTTTATTTTTGGCGCCAAAACCATGATATTGCTAAGTAGATGAGAATCGATGTGACGTCACAACTGTGATGGAAGTTTTCTTTTGTAACGTAATTGAATTGCAAATAATGGTGCTGATGAAAATTCGATCCTTGCCATTTTAGGAAACACCCTAATACCAATTTAGAATAAGATATAGCAGTGAAGTAATACAAATGTTACAAGCCTGAGGTAGTACATACAAATCTAAAGAATATAAATATTAACGTTACGAAAGTGGTGCGCAAATATGAGATAATAAAATATACAAGTCGTAATAGTGATATCAAGAGGGGGGCGACATTACAAAAACACTGCAAAAATAAGTGTCTTTTTTAAGACACTTTTATCACAACTAATGTCTAATATTAACACAATATTAACCAAACTAATGTCTTATAATAAGACTCTTTGTAGAAAAAAAAAGATAATGAAATAATTATCAACGTATCTTTCAGCAAAACATTTTGAAGACACTTCTTTTTGTAGTGAATAGAAATTTTCTTGGTATCTTCGAAGAAGATGATGAAATATTAAAAATGTAATTCAAAACAATTAGTGTCTTATTCTTACTGGTTCTCAATTCCACGAAAGTGTGTCTGATGAAGGCGGAAAATTTCAAGAGTCTGTCACAATGCTGCTGCCATGTATTTTACGTTTTTCTTTTTACGTTTTTTTTTTTCAATTAACGTATTTTTAATTAATTTTAATAATTGTCTCCTTTTTAATTTTAGAAGTATATCAATAAACAATAGATACGATTTCAATATTATATTTTGAAGAAAAAGTTTTATTTTGTTGAATAATTTTTAGTTGCAAAACAAAAAGTGAGAAGATCGACATGTTTTCTTTAAATTAATTAACTTTAATTTTAAATTTATTATACATAATTTTATTTATGAAATTCACATTAATTAAATTAAATTTTAAATTTAATTTTCTTCAAGTTTATTATAAAAAAGGTGTTTAAGTTTATTTAAACAATTTTTAACGTTGGTCAGATGCAGTTTGATATTCTCTTAAACTTCAAAATACGTTTCACAAAATATTAAGTTCTGTTACCAAAAGTGTCTCTAATCAACATGTTTCATTTGACAAATGTCACAATTGTACAAAACCTGTAGGTACACACAAGAATTACTCATTTTACGTTTATTTTTTTCATTAAGGAAAGGTTTTTTATTACGATTAATAAATTATGATTTAATAGATAAAACTACGAAAATTATTAAAAATAAAAAGAAACGAAAAATGTATGAATATATAAAATAAAAATATAAAGACATGAAAATTCAAAGAATGCAAAAAAATTTTCAATATAAATTATTTGGCTATGATTTTGTAACCACTTTTTTGCCAATACCTCTTACCCCAATAAAAAATATAATGAAAATGTAATCACAATTATTAGTGACTAATTATAAAAGGATATCCATTAATTAATTGTTTTAATATTTTTTAATCATGCTATATTTATTTACGTGTAAGTGAAACATTTAACAGGATACCGAACTGTACTGCAGTGTTTGAATTTTAAATTTGGCGCGAAAACCAAAACATTGTTAAGTAGATGAAAATTAGATACAAAAATAAAAAACAATGAGTATTTCATGAGTAAACTTTCCTATAATGACAAAATAAATTTCGTTCATCATTAACATTATAGTTGATATTTTGTTCTTATATTTTTTGTTATTACTTTATGTCGCATAGTAATGCAACTCCTCGTAATGTCCAGTGCCTTGGATTATATTCGGTCTCGAAATCAACAGATCCAACATACTTTTGGTCCGTTCTCTGTGGCTTTCGGTACACAGGGCACTCATACAGTTTCGGATCTTTACCTGCAGTTGTATTAATTGCGTAAATGTAAATTACAGGCATTTGTTCATAAAGAACTTTCGGTTTACTTTCGACAAGTATTCCATTTTTTCGATCCAGAGAAGCGCCTTCTAGGAATAATCCGTTAACATAAACTCCCTCTTGCGGTTGTTCTTTAATCTCATCTTTATTATAACGTAATATGATATTTTGCAGCACGACGGAATCTAATGCCCATCCTTTATGGGCTCGAGTTACTTCCTAGAAGTAAATATTGAACTTAAGTAATAGGTGTTTAAACTCACAAAGCTAGTGAACCAATTATCTAATTATTTCTGAATTGTTTGGTTTATATATATTACCAAATAATACAGTGCAAGTTTAAAGTAACAACGATAATAAATTAAATAGAAATCCTTTTCATTGCATTATAAGGACGATGAAATACATTGTTAAGTCCGAATTTTAAAATTGGCGCCAAAACTATGTTACTATTGATTAGATAAAAAAGATGCATAAAAAAAAACTTGACAGACAGTTTGAAATCATCTTGGTCGTGGTAACTCTTCCCGTTCTATTTATATTTAAAATTTTTATAAGATAAAATGTCATTTACCTGTCGCATAGCGGTTAAAAATCCCTGAGGATTAAAAAATCCTGTCATCCAAAATGTAACAGGACGTCCATTGTTACACCAAACTCGAAACTGATGATCCCTCTCCAATAGTTCCGTATACCAGAAACCTAAAGTTGTTGATTCCCAGGATATTTTGAGCCATGACTCAGGAAGCCTTGCATCGTACATTGCATCAAGAGACTGTCTCAAACTTTGGCTCATAATTATAATACCGTCGATTGCAAGTTTTAAGTTTACTAATGTGGACTGTACTACATTTATTACGTGAGATAATCTGCAAATGTAGCAATGATAAAATCTGTTCTGAATTAAATTACATGATTTTAGAGGATCCTGTATGGGAATTCGACACAGAAACCTATATAGGAATTTACTTGGAATTGTATGTTTAAATTCATATTATTATAGAACGCACGTGAGTTCTCACGAGAGTATAATCTAAACAAATTTTCAATAAAATAAAAAGTCAAACAGCTTATTAAATAATACTAGTTCTTACGTAAAACCTTAAGTAGGTTTCAATGTAGGAACCTGCACCATCAAGGAATTTATCTGGGTTTTCTTTCAGGTGATGATTTGACCATATCATCATCCATAACGGAATTTAGGGTACAAGTTACTTGAGATTCTACTTTAAGACTTATACCATGTAGCTACCTATGTGGATTCTCATGTGCGCTTGATTAGATGAACTCATCGTCTACACGGCAATCCAAATAGGTTTCTAGATGGATTAGATCTCTACGAATTCCTACAAATTCTATGTACTGATCACAACATCTACGAATTTACATAGGTTTCTACGAAAGTTTGATTTAATGAAATTGTGACTGAACACATTATCCTATGTAAAATATAAACTTTGTTCCTATATAGTTTGCTGTATTCAATCCCTACACAGACCTCATATACAATTTTTGTTAGAGCAATGAATGTTGAAATGAACCTATCGATTTCTTGTCGCAAAAATATATTCATTGGCAATAAAGGTCCCATGCGTTGCAAAGCCTCCTTTATTTCAAACGCGTTATATAGCTTTGGTAATTTTGATAACATGTCGTCAGCTAAGTTATAAACAATACTCTCTCTACTTTCGCCATCTTGTGCTCCACTCTCTTTAGGTTGAACGCTAAGAATAGTTTCCAAAATTCCTTTTGCAGTATTTATTTGGTAGGTAATGTCAGCATTGGTGTGCAACCCAAAAACTTCTGGAATGTCAGAAGTCGGCAAACTGTTGATGTAGTCAATGTAGCTTTGCAAATTACGAGTTTGAGGTACTTTGTACCCTCGATAAAATTCAAAGCCTGGACGTAAAAGGCTATCACAAAACCAAACATGGGTAAAAGTTGTTAGTAATCGTTTGTCGAAGTCATCAGTCACTCTTCCACCATATTGTACCTGTAATTAACAATTTCTATGTAGGTGATTTCTACAGTTTATTTGCTACGAAATTTAAGACTGTTATACATTTTTCTAGATTTTTTTTATTAGGATATTGTTTGTTTGTCTTCGACAAGTGTCAAGTTGAGTACGAACCTCTCCTAACATGTAACAAATGGTAGGCCAAGAAACTCCTTTTTTGACATCAATGTCATCTAAATGACTTTGTATGAATTGCACCGAAGCTGCGAAATCCGCTTGATTAAATTCATATGGTACATTCCAGCCAAGGGGGCCGAATTTTCGTCTCTCTTGCACTACGGTGTGCAAAAAGGCAACCGCGTATAAAAGGGGCGGCCATTGTGATTGGGCACTGTAATCCAATGTATCTTGAGTTATTCCTTGATATGTTCTTTTTAAGCTGGCTCTAATTCCTTGAGGAGGTTCATTTGTAAACTTAATGGCCATCTAAACATTGAGTAGAATTTTATATAAAAATGTATTTGATTGTTGAGATTAAAATTTGCACAAATGGATATCCAAAATTAATGTATAAATTATTAATATAATTATAATTAAAAAAATTCCTCCTACCTGAAGCAGTCCAATGGGGAATTGATTGTGTACTTCTGTCGTCATCCATAATCGAAAATTGTTGTGAATTATATCTGTTTCTATCAAATCGTCTGTCACTTCAGAACAAAATGATAACGATAAATGTATATTTTGTAGGAGTATCCAAGCACCGCTATTCATGGCTTCACTTATTAATTTTCTTGCAAGAAATTCTTGACCTTGCCCCATAGATATTGACTTCAATTCTAAAGAAATAAAAGATTGAATATACAAGAGTTTATTTACTTTAAAGAATAATTATTTGTTAAAAATCTTTCCTGGCGAAAAATTCATAGAGTATCCTATAAAACTGGATCAGGAATGTCGTCACAGGAACTTAGATAGGAATTTACTTTAAATTCTACATTCGACCCATACCATTCATGAACCAGTATAGATTCTCATGTAAGTTTAATTCGATAGTAAGACCAATTCCTAACAGTTCCTTGATATTCTACAAAGGAATTCATGCAATCTTCGACCTTATGGAGGTTTTAACGTAGGAACCCATTATATAATCCATTATTTCTCATAAGGGTGTTCACATACATTTCTAGATGGTATCGGTTCTTATGTATAATCGCAAGTAAATTCCTCAAGTAAGGTCCTCAGGCAGGAATTTTTACATAGGATCCTATATGGAATTTTATATTATGGTTTAAACACTTACGGGTATATTTTTGTTTAGCCAGAGTAGTTATTAGAGGACTTGGATCAGAACCTACTGAAAGTATGCAAATAAGAGGCGTTCTTGGTTCGGACTCAAGCCAAGTAGTCTCTAGATCTAAAATTTTAGGTTCACCATATTCTTTTCCTAAAGATTCTACGACGTATTTATTAGCTTGAGACAAGGTTCTATCCGGGCTCCATGATCTTATTAAGATTAATTTTCGGAAAACATCCAGACTTTTTTGGTATCCGCATGGAAGATCCTCTTCTTCAGGTTTTAATTTTTCATACCATGTACGCCATTCCTTTTCGTTTTGTTGTATTTTTGTTAAAATAGAAGAAAATGTATCCAATTTACTAATTTCAACTAGATTCAGCCAAGTAATGTCTAAAATCCATTTAAACGGTTTTGGAGTGACTGCATTCAAATCTAAAGAAGCGCCTCCTTTAATAAAAGTCATAAATTCAACGTGGGAAATTACTCGGCGATGGCAGTCTATTTTCATTGCCAGCATTAATGTAAACAATGATTTGTGTCGTTCGTACAAACTTCTCAAAGTGAAAGCCCAAACTTCGTAAGTTAAATGTTTTAGAATCATGTCAATACGTTCTGCAGTAATATTAGACTTTGCAGACTTATTAATTGAATTATCAAATATTGTGAGAAATTGTTTAAGTGAATTTTGATACATAACGTTAACGTTGCTCATTTCTACTATCAAAAAGTATAATATAGAACCTCGAGCAGCAACAGCTCTAAATTCTTCGCGAGCTTGATTAATTTTCTTTTCTGTCAAAGCTGAAACTTCAATTTTTTCATTCACGGATTCAGCCGTCGATTTTGTTTCCTGTAATACGCCAATCAGTGCTTCATCATCAACTAGGGAACCCTCAGTTGAGGTTAGTCTGTGTAATAATGTACTTTCAAGTTCTTTCATGGATCGTTGGTTATTCATAACTGATTCAAATAAAGTGACACGTTCTGCCTCAAGATCCGCCTTCTCCATTAAAATCACTCTACCTAATAACTGATCTTCCAAACCTTGCATTGTTACAGTAAAGTCAATTATTGAAGTTCTAGCAGAAATTTCAGGACTATAGGCTGGATTTGGTAATTTCGTTGTAATGTACATCATAAATCCAGGCATCACATCACATTCTTTATCCCCAACAATCACTTTTTCAATTGATCCTGATTTTATAAAATTTTTTTCTAGAACATTGTCGATAATAGGATCGAGTTCTTCAGTTACGTCCTCTATGAGTAGAGGTCTTCCTAAAGATAAACTGTCTTCTAAATGTGTTCGAAAATATTTGTGGTTCAGAGATGTAATTTGTAGTTCATTGGAAATCTCTTTACTTTTGATCCACATTTTACCCTGATTTTGGGGGTCTATTAACAGAGGGTACGACGCTGATTTTGTAACAATTAAAGCATTTTGCACAGATAATTCGTCATTTGGTAAACCTTGTAAAGCCCATTCTGATACCGTAGCTGAATCAGCTAACATATAAGTTATATCAAGATTTTCCGTGAACGGGATATCACCTACTTTCAAAATATTCATCCAGGATGTAATTAATCGAGACCTGTATTGTTGATTATATGGCCCACAATAAGACAAAAAACCAGTAGCTAAAACAACATCTCCAACCAGTTTACGTAGTTGAATTTTGAACTCCTTACTCTGCTTTGTCCATCTGATTTTCTCACCTCCTAATCCATTAATTAAAGCAGTTGCTGCAGTCATTTTTCTTAAACAAACAGCAGCAGCCTCTGTCAGTCTGTACTTTTCCGATACAGCTGCATCATATTGCTCTTTAACAACTTGCAGTGCCATTTCCCTCTCTAGGAATTCTCTTTCCGCGTTCACCAAATCTTCCATAGCTACTTTAAGTCTAGCTTCTTGCAATGTTAAATTTGCTTTTAATGGTAAAACTTCTCTATTTACGGAATGGAAAAACGCCATTGCTTTTGTCCACGAAAGCAATCCAGCTACATCTCCACAAACGCGACGTGCGGTTTCCATGTTGTAATCATCCATTTTCAGATAAGGTTCCAGTAGTTCTACCATTTCGTTATTTATAAAATCTTTTGGATAATTTTGTAGTTGTAAGAGGAACGTTGCACTTGCCATCATTTTCAGTGATTCGCCCCAAGATGGTTTTGGACAAGCAACAGCAACATCAGGTGTAACAGGGCATAACTTTCTTTGAAAGAGTATTAGTACGCAATCCATTATTCTCATAATCAAGTGAGGAGGTCGACCAAGTTTTCTCACCGTAGCTATGTGAGCTGGTTTAATGGTATTCAAAGCAGCTTCGGCTTCATCAAGAGCAGGTTTGGCTGCGTTCAATTTCTCTTCTGCAAGAGATTTTTCTACAGCAATACACCCTACTAACTGTTCTGCCTTTTCTTTGACTTTCTGCACTTGGTTTTTGAATTCTTCAGCTTGCCTTGCTCTCTCAGTCACTTCGAATAAAACATTTTCCGCCTTCTCAGATGCTTGCACTAGTTCTTGTTCCATTACAGCCAAATCTTGTTTTAATATTTCAACGGATATTGAAGCTTCTTCCAATTTAGCAAGACCTATATCCATTTTCTTAGCACCTTCTCCTAATTCATGTTGTTTGTTAAAGTATATATTTTTGTAACCTCCGATGAAATTCAAATAGGACTTAGGTGTTACGTGGGTAGCTCTTCTGAAACGTTCAAAATATTCAAAGGATGTTTCCGCTACGACATCTTGGATGGAACCTAAAGCATTGACAAGTTGTTCTTTAACTTCAACAGTGCAAGCAATATTGAAATCATTCAAAAAATGTTTGGCAACTAAAATTAATGCATCTCGTGGCCACGGATGAAACCAGTCTAGGGTGCAACCAGAAATCAAAGCTGGAAATTTTTGTGCACGAATTCTAAATTTTTCTCCAACTGGTGAGAAGCAAAATGCCACATGAAGATTTTGGTACGTTTTTTGTAGAAAATATTCCATTACGAATTCGTTAGTGAATATTCGTTTGGGGTTTTCTCGCTTTACAGCAGGAGTCAGTTCAGAAATGATTTCAGCTTGTTCATCTTTTGTAAATAAGTTACTAATGACACCAGAACTCAAGATATTATTTAAGTATTCTAGAAAACTTTCTTCTTTAATATCTAAATCACTGAATATAAATGTTGTCCCTTTTCCTTGTATGCCGCAAGTACGATACAAATATTTGAGATCTTCTAAAAAGTTGGTGATATTGTAAGAACGAGTCAATGTAATTTGGAACGTTTTGTATCCAGCAATAAAAGAAGACAACTTTGTTAAACTTTGTTTTCCAGAACCTCCAACACCTATTAGCATAACATTTCCTCCTGGATGTCTGATAACTCTTGATATTTTTACCAAATGTAACATCGCGTCTGGGAAAAATACAAGGTCCATTCCAGCACCTCTTTGCATTTCATTGTATTGAACTAAAAACATTTCTAAACGGTCTCTTAGAATTTGTGTATCGTATACTGGTTCATAAACTTTCGGAAGTTCCATATCTGCATCTTCACCTTCTTCTCCTGTTGGTTCAGGTGCGTCCCTGAAAAATTTAAAAAATAGTAATAGTTTAAAAGATAATTTTTCTCAAATTTGATTAATACGTTAAGTTTTCGAAAACGATATTGCATTTAAAATATTACCTCATAAAGTCGACAAAAGCAGGATCGTCTTTAAGCATTGCAACATAATTATTACCAAATGATTCGTTCACAACTTTAATAAGTTCTTCTTCAAACCAAATTTTGTCTGATTGTAATGTGAATCTGTCGCTAAAAACTCTAGTACATTCATGTTTCCAAAGAAGCATCAAAGTAGTTTCATTTTCAATTACTGTTGACAATGTACCTAACATACCTTGCCAAATTCTTGATAAATCTCTTAAACTAAAAACGTAATGAAATTTCGCTGGCGTTGGAAGTAATTTTGATCTCGTGTTTTGCCACAGTATTCTTGTTAAAGGTACAATTTTTTTTGCTAAACTTCTTACTTCCTGTACGAATCCTCTTTTTGTATTGTAATGACCTTCACACAAAAAACTAAATATTCTATCAAGGGAAACGTTATTCGGTAATGTGCAATTAAAAATACAAAATTGTCGTTTCAATCGAGACGGAATATCGTTTCTTCCACCTCCCGCATGACCCATTGCACCAAAAAATGTCACATCTGTGATATTAATAAATTCTCCAGGCTTTTCCAGCGAATAAAATCCTTTCATATCCATAGTTTGACGTAATATTTCATTCGTTATTTGATCTCCCCATTCATTTATATGAGGCAAATTGATATCATCTATAAAAATCAACATTTTTTTACCTCCACATGGTCCATATGTATTGCCCAATCTTTTTTCAACGTAACTTTCAATGGTTTTCTGAAATTGGTATGGCGTTGTCGCAGAACTGAAATTAAATGAGCGACCTATTGTTGTTTCCGGATTAGCTTTCTTCATATAAGCTTTCATCATAACGGTTTTAGCGGAACCTTGTTCACCAGTTAATAAAACAGCTTTATCTTGTTTCCCAATTAGATCAATCAAGTATTGAATCCTGATATTATCTGGGATCGGGACGAGAATATTATTATAATCTGAGGATGAGTAATCTGGAAGCGTAGAATTTGCAAGTAAAGATGACCAAGTTTCCCACGTTCCTTTTTCAGTAACAACGAAGTCGAATACAGTAGCGTCAGGAAAATTGTCTGAAACCGGTAAATCGAATTGTTTAAAATTCGATTGTAAATAGTTGTCATATTTTATTCTATCATCGGTTTCCAACAGAGCACCAATACTCCAAATCAAAGAAAATATGTAAAGTATCTTCAAATGTTCTTCGGTTATAGGTTGAACTTCTTTTGTTTCTTCATTGTCATCTTCATCTTCAGCTACTTCCACAACGACTTCAGACGGAACTAGTCCTTCCAGAAGACACGTAATTTGTCTAATGATATTGCATTCAAGAACTTGAATAGTAAATATTAAATTTTGTTTACTCCAAGAATATATCTATAGTTAAAGAAGAATTATACATCAGTTACAAATATATGAACATGATTATAACAAAAAGCTATACAAGATCTTATATAATAATTTGACATAGAAACTTATATAAAAACCAATATTAGGTTTTTATAACCCATAGATTCTAAAAATTTATCAGAGTTTCTATTTTGGTAACAATTAAATCCAATCAAACCCACATGGGAACCTAATTAGATTTCTAGATGGTCTGAGTTGTTACGTGGAATCCAAGTAGATCGCCACGTATGTTTCTATATCCAATTACACTATATAGGATCCTATTAGAATTTTGTTTAAATATATTTTATTTTCTATCGTATACCTGATCAAATGTTTCGTGAAATGATTCGTTGAATATTCGTTGCTCAAGATTGCCCCTTGTCTTTAGCCAAGCTGCAACGACCGGTTTCCAATCTAATCCTGATGAACTCATGTAGACCATACCATTACGAGACACTGTAGCGGGACTTGCATTGTCAATATTGTGAGGTTCAAATATGATTTTACATGTTGGAGTCATTGGTAGTCGGTCACCGTTAGCCAAAGTTAATGTTTTATTATCGTCTAGTACAGAGTTCAAATTTTCAATCCAAATACTATCAACTGGGCCATCGAGAACAAGCCACACATACTCGTCACTTCTCAGTTTAAGTGTTTTGCGCCATAAAGCTGAGAATATTCCATCTGTCCAATCATTTGTCGCAACGTCTAGTTTACCAAACATCTGAGCTGCTGTGATACTTTTAGGATTCATTCTCATTTCCCTGCAAGTAAACGTACATTTAAAGATAAGGTTTTAGAGGAAATTTGTAAGAAATTAAACAAAATTAAAAAAAAAAAAAAAACTAAAAGGTCTAAAGAAATCATTTTTTCTATTCTAGTTTTGTACAATTATTCTTATATGGAATAAAAAAAGATTAAACATTTTTCGAACCTATGTTGATTGCCACACTGGGTCAAAGCTTTCATTAGCGTATGTATACAAGTTGTTTTTCCAGCACCCGTGGGCCCTAATGTCATAATCCCGTGTCTAACTCGTTGAGTTTCATAAAGCTGTATCAATTTGAGAACCCACGACGGGTGATAAATGAGACCAGCTTCTTGTACTTGCTGACTAATCGCAGCTTCTAGTTCTGGATAGGACGTTTTTTCGAGAACTTGATTAGGAAATAAATCAGCAACTAACGAAATGAAGAGTGGTTCATCTTCATCTATAACAAGTGAAATGAAATTACATAACTAGAGAATATGCAAGGTTTTCTTTATTAAATTATTATTAATTAATTATGATAAAAAACATAACTAAAAATTTAATTGAAAAAAGATAATTTACCTATCAATTTGGAAAGATTCATGTCTCGTAAAACTCGCATTACAATCATACTTTCTGAATCTTTTACACTTATCCTTTTTGCTGCTCCTAATGATCTCAATACTGAAAGAATGTTTCTTAATCCAAAATCGTAGTGAACCTAATAATAGTATTTAATTCTGTAGTTAATAAAATTAAAAAATATATGTAAAGTCATATACATATCATACATGATATAATGAATTTAATGTATTTAATTATGTAATATACATGTAACCTGTTTCGTAAGTTGCTCTTCACATAGTTTATACAATGTATAAAATTTTCGAGCTAAAGTTATATTTTCTAAAAAACCGCAACTCGCTAGTTTTACAC